>JAJIBD010005400.1:0-38318 GCA_021461705.1 Cryptotis parvus
TTATGTAGCCACTAGCCAGAGACATTGAGTTGAGAAGGGATTAAGGGTAGGGAAGTGGTTGAAGGGTTAGACTTTGGCAAACTTAGTTGTGGGAAGAAACAAGACAAATGTAGATTATTTGTTGAGGGGTAAGATAAATAGTTCATGCCTATATTTTCTTCATAAAGTAAGAGATGGGTGAGACTTTCTGACCATCCATTAAGTCCAGGAGCTTAAAAGTATGGACAGCCAAGAATAGTCATTGAGAAGACCAATGTAAGAATCATTATTTATTTATTTATCTATTTATCTGTCTTCCCGTTCATCATCGATTTGCTCGAGTGGGCCCCAGTAACATCTCCATATGTCCTGTGTCATGCTAGTAGAGCCCAAGGGCATCTGCTTGCTCCAGGAACATAAAGAGCCTCAATCCATTCCGGAATGAGGTCTATAATTGTTACTGGTATTTGGCATATTAAATACAACAAGGGTAGCTTGCCAGGCTCTGCCGTGCAGGTAGCATACTCTTGTAGGCATCTCTAAGTCCAGCATTTATAGATGAACCGCGAGGCAGCAGGCGGCGCGCGAGCTGGGCTGTGATAGGCTGGTCTGCTGGTCCCCTGGGATGAACCCAGAGCCACAGCAGAGCTTAGCAAGCTTCCCGTGGTGTATTCAATATGCCAAAAAACAGTAACAATAATGGACCTCATTTCCAATGAATGGGTTACTGGTGCCTGCTCAAACAAATCGATGAACAATGGGAAGAAAAAGTGATACAAGTGATTTATCTATTTATTTATTTATCTATTTATCTATCTATCTTTCTATTCATTCATTCATTCATTCGTTCATTTTGTTCGTTCCACTCATTCGTTCGTTCATTCATTCATTTATGTATTTATGTATTTATGTATCTATTTATTTATTTAAAATTTTATTATGCCACCATACAATTAAAAAAGATGTTCATGATTGGGTTTCAGTCATTCATTTTTCCAGCACCTGTCCCTCCACCAGTGCCCTATTCCCATCACCTATGTCCATAAATTCCCTCCTCTCTCCCCCAGCCTGCGTCCTATACAGGCACTATTCGTCTTCTTATCTCTTCTCTCTCTCTCTCTCTCTCTCTCTTTCTCTTACACATCATTTTTTAAAAAAAAAAAAAGAACTTTGGCTTACAGCTCAGCAGGGCCTTCTGCAGAGGGACCTCAAGGTGTGGTCAGTGCCGCCTACGCCCATTCATCCCAAAATAGTTTCCCTAATCTTTCCTTAGTATCTTGTATCTTCCCCTTGCTATCCCACTTGTATCTCCCCCTTCTCAGAATCCTAAACTCCATATGAGAAACAAACTGCCCAAACTAAACCCTAAGAAATAAAAGTTTCTCTGTCCTAAGAAATAGTACATGAGCATGTGGAAACATTGAAGTAAAATCATTGTATACAGACACAGAATCAGTGCAAGAGCTGTATTCAAGGGCAGTTCAATGAGGGGAAATGTGTAAAGAAATTGAGGCTCCATGATAGAGATGAAGAGGTGAAGATGAATCATGGGATCTAAGCGAAGAGAAGTATGAGTAGGGGATGGAAAGCACTAAAATGGCAAGATTCATATGCAGAAGAATTAGAGGTAGAGGTAAATTTCTTGAAAGATTGGAATTTGAAGCTAGTATGATAGATGACTTGATCCTGAAGCGCTAATTCTATATTTGAAACATAAGTTACTTTCTATAAGTTTGTTATCACTAGGTTGTCAAGGAAAACAACTCTATGAATGAAGGATAGATTTTATTTTAAATAATCAGATCTTTAATAAAAACTTTTTCACATTTTATGAAAGAAATCAATGTGTCATTAATTATATTTGAAGTGTCATAATTCTATTACTATGTCTATTACTGTGGTTTAAGTTTTGGAGGTAAGCAACTATTATTATAGTTGTTTCATTTACACTTATTTAAATGTAAGTTTAAGTTTTGGAGGTAAAGCAACTATTATAGTACTTCATTTACACTTAGTTAAGTAAGAAATGGGAGCAATTATTTAAACACGAGGTCTTGTTATTACTTTGTAAGTGATTTTCCCTAATCATTTATGAAATAAAAACGCATATTATTTGAATCTTTGACTTTTATTTCTCTTGCCATTTAATGTGCCAATGAAATTGAAGTAATCACTTCATAAATTCTTTCTCATAAAAGGGATGTGATCTGATCCAGGATTTTTGATTGTTAGTACAATTGTCAATAGGAGTAAGTTTTGTATATTACAAATGATAATATTTTGTATATTATAACAGTATTAAAGTTAGTTTTCTAATTTAAGCATTTGTGTGTGTGTGTGTACTTTTTTAAAGAACATGTGCATTCTTAAGGAAGGAGTAAGGAATGTTTACTTTCTGCCAAAGGTCATTTGTATATTTATAGGATAATTTAGGGGCCATACAAATCTGGGTGATATGCTGTGGTTGCCAAACAGAAGTGTAGGTGTCTGTCTATCATGCACTAAGGCCAGAGAACATGATTTCATGGACCTTAAAATGGCATGTGGGCCAGATGTTCCCCACCCATGCCTTAAATCACTGTTTCTCAACCATTTTCTTTCTTTCTTTTTTTTTTTTTTTTAATTTTTTGGGTCACACCCGGCAATGCTCAGGGGTTTCGCCTGGCTCTGCACTCAGGAATCACTCCTGGCGGTGCTCGGGGGACCATATGGGATCCCGGGGATCGAACCCAGGCTGGCATGGGCCGGCTGTGTGCAAGGCAAATGCCCTACCTGCTGGGCTATCGCTCTGGCCCCTCTCAACCATTTTCTGACTGTGGTGTCTTATTTTCTTCCAGTGAAGAAAGTTTCTCTGTCCTACTGGTTGGCTGCTAGTCACATTCCATGACCCTCCCCTGCCACATTTATATGATTTTCACCAATGGCTCCCTTAGAATATCATAGAAGTCCATTGGGGCCATATGCTCCTTTGTTGAGAAATGCCCCCCCTTAAGGAATAAGAGTGAAATACTCAAGGGCTGTCGCAGCTGTAATGATTCTCAATATATGTGTTATTGGGTGCTGAGGACCAATGAATAAGATCATCTTTTGCAAACCTGAGGCAGAGGAGGACTATGAAAACATCCAGTAAGGACTATAATGATTTGTTTAATAATTAACCAGAGCAAATCAGTTATCAGAGTGTAAAAGAACACAAAAAGTCATGTAGGAGACTAATCATGATTAGCATCATTTAAAACACAACCTTGTAAACTGAGGGAGTTGGCCAGGTAGGGTTCAACGGATTGTGGTGGAGGGACATTGGCACTTGGGTGGTGTGTGTGGTAATGTTGTATCTCCAAAACTTAAAAACATTTGTAATTTTGCAAACAAGTTAATTAAAACAAAACAAAAAAATCATAAACTTAAAGGCAAAAAGCTCCTGCCCTGTATCTTTCTCTAGTAGATGGTGGGCCCAGTACTGTCCACCTAGCTTGGCTTTGCGGCTACCTTCCTCAGGATCCTAACATTTTATGCCTTCTGTAAACTTACTCTCAACCCCCAGAATCTTCCTCTCTAGGAGGCTCAATCCCTTCCTTAGGGCTAACTTTATTTTCATTTTTAAATCGGAATCACCATGAATCACCAGATTACAAGGATTTTATTTTCTGGTTGAGTTTCTGGTATGCAATGTTTGACATTAATCTCTTCACCAGAGTCTACATCCCTCCACCAATCTCCCCATTTTCCCTCCTAGTCTCCCAACCTGCATTGATGGCCAGTATTTTTACTTCTTCCTTCCTTCCTTCCTTCCTTCCTTCCTTCCTTCCTTCCTTCCCTTCCTTCCTTCCTTCCTTCCTTCCTTCCTTCCTTCCTTCCTTCCTTCCTTCCTTTCCTCCCTTCCTTCCTTCCTTCTTTCCTTCTTCCTTCCTTCCTTCTTTTCCTTCCTTTCCTTCCTTCCTTCCTCCTTCCTTTCTTCCTTCCTTCCTTCCTTTCCTTCCCCTTCCTTCCTTCCTTCCTTCCTTCCTTCCTTCCTTCCTTCCTTCCTTCCTTCCTTCCTTCCTTCCTTCCTTCTTTCCTTCCTTCCTTCCCTTTTAGACACTGGTTTATAATACTACTGCAGAGTTTCACGAGTATCAATCACTTTACTTACTTGCAGCTCTATCATTCTCTAGAGTGACCTCTTTCCGTCACCCATTGTCCTCATCTTTCCTGACCTCTTCCCCACCACCTTGACAAGCTTCTAACTGAAGACCAGTTTTCATGCTCTTCGCTTCTATTGTTTGGGCATTTGTTATCCCCCAACTATGTTTCTTTATATTCCACACATGAAAAATCGTTCCAGTGTCTTTCTTCTCCGTCTATCTTTGCTCAGCATGATACTCTCCTGGTCTATCCGTGAAGAAGTTCATCTTTTCTAATGGTTTAGCAGTCTTCCATTGTAATGCGTGTACAGCTTCTTTATCCATTCATCTATTCTTGGTCATTTGAGTTGCTCCCAGATTTTGGCTATTGTGAATAGTGCTGCTGAAGTGCTTTTTAGACACTGTCGTTCTCTGCCTCATCACCTTGTTTGTGACCATAAAGCTATAGAAATCAGAGTAAGAGAACAGGGAGATCATTGCATCCTAACTCTGTGTAATACGTCTTAGGTACTTGTGGGTTCCTTTTGCTTCCCTTGCTCTATTACTAGCCATCCTGGTCTAAGAGACTTATTTATTTTAAATTATATTTCTGTTTTAATTATATGTTATTGGTTTACAATGTCATGTAGGTTTCAGGAGTCAAGCTTCACACCTTGGTATGTGTATATGCTATACTACACTCTAGTTCCAGTGGTTTCAAACCATTATTGGAGATTTAAATGTTCCCCCTCACCATTGAGGACTACCTCCATTGATCCTCACATGTAATAACCCTTTCCTGCCAGTCCCTACTTTTATATGCATGTCCTCACACTCTCTCAATTCATATTTAAATATATTAACTTACGTTGTTCCAAAGTAATGACTATTTTATGGTTCAAATTTTTTATCTCCTTAACTACATGGTGGACTTGTGCACAGTAATCTATCACCCTCAGTGATACAGTAGTGCTAGGAAATGCTTACATTGCATTAGAACAGTTTGTCATCTAATCTAAGCAGTTGATTTACTTCCAACAATGACTAGCTCAACACAAAAATGGTGAGGGTCAGCTTTTTTCTCTCATGTACTACCTAGACCATAAACTGCACGTGCTTTTGGAATATTTTTTGGATATCAGTAACTAAAGAATTTTTTAGTTCTTTACCCAAGAAGCAAATTAGTTTCTTTCTGTTTTCTGCACATGCTGTTGAATCTGGAAATTCTATTTTTCTTTCCTCAAGGATTCTCTTTTAGGAATGAAAGTTTTAACGTTTAAAACTTCTTTTTTTTTCTTTTTGGTCACACCGGCAATGCTCAGGGGTTACTCCTGGCTCTGCACTCAGGAATTACTCTTGGCGGTGCTCGGGGGACCATATGGGATACCGGTGATCGAACCGGGTTGGCTGCATGCAAGGCAAACACCCTACCCACTGGACTATCGCTCCGGCCCATGTTTGAAACTTCTTAATTTAGATTTTTAAAAATGGAAATTTAAAATTTTAATAAATTAAAACATTATTTTAATAATATTTGTGACATCTATTGTGATTTGTGACATTTATTTTATTGGAGGTTATTTATCTTAGATAAAATTGAGTACTTTGTTGTTGTTTTGGGCCTAGCTGTGCTCAGGGCTTACTCCTGATGGGTTAGCTCCGGATGACATTTGGGTGAACATATTGGGGTGCAGGGGTTTAAACATGTAAGCAGGTGCCTTACCCATTGTACTATTGCTACAGCCTCCCAATGAATTAATTTAAGAAAAGTCAGTGAAATAGTCAGGAAAACAAAACATTTTCCTTTTGCTTCACATATCAAATAAAGTGAAATGAAAATAATAAAACTAGACTAGCTCTGACAAAGAGAGTGAAAAGGTTATTGAAGGCCAGGGAGATAATTAAAAGGGCTGCTACATATGTCTTGATGTATGAGGCCCCAAGTTCGTTGCTCATACCATATGATCCCCCCCCACACTCTGTAACAGTTGGGAGTAATTAATGCTGCAGGTACTTGAGCACTGCTGGGTCTGAGCAGTGCTGAATTACTGCTTTGAGCATTGAGCCATCCATGACTACTAGGGCTTGAACGTTTCTTGGGAAAAACAACACCCCTCTCCCCACGTAAAAATAAGCAGCAGTAAGGCAGGGAACTACCTTCTGTGCATTCATTCTTTATATCTCTAACTAAAAATTGTGTTTGCACGTGGAGACCTTCATATTTATCTTTTACTGTTTGAACACTGCTGTGTGATTTAGGGGATGATTAAGGGTCTCCGATGATCCTTTTCCTCCATAAAACTTGACTGGGACGCCTCAAGAGAGTAAAGCATCCCAATGGCTTGACCTTGTCTGATCTTAACATTCTACCTCATCAAGGCAACCTTGAGAACTAAAGTGCCCAAAGGCACTGAACTCACTGAGATTCTCAGAGCCACACAAGTGAAGAGGGTCAGCACAGAGAGGTAAATCTGGAGCCGCTTTCCACCAAAGCGCTTCTTCAGATACTCCGGCATGGTTATCACCTACAGAGACAAACATAAGTAGAATTCACAGGCAGGTTCCAGTCATGAACAAAAGTGACACCTAACTCTTAATGTCAAGATTGCTGAACATTTAATAATCATTTGATAGAGAAATGTGCCTGGTACTCTGGAGAGGTAGAAGGGAGAAAAGCTCACTCCCTGGGAAGATCTGCTAGGTTTTAAGGTACACAAGCTGGAAAATTATGGAAAAAATCAGACAGTATGGGACTCATTCCTGAATGTGACATCTGGTAAGTGACAAGCTCTTTGAAATCACATTTTTTCATCAGTAAGATGGGGTTTTAATATGAGATAGATGTAGAAGGCCTATTCTGCCACCAAAATTCATAGTAATTACTTAAATTTATTTTAAAGTACTTTTGACAATCTGGTTAAAGTCTAGAAAAATAGTATTACTTATAATCAACCACAATTATGGCTACGTAATGAATTAATACTTGAGTAAATTGCAAATATACATTTGGGTGAATGTTCTGTGACCTTTATCAAAGAATTTCATTAAATTGATAGTTAGAGAAAAGTGCTTATCATTACTGAAATATCACATGGTCTGTGTGTTTTGTAACAAGAAAGATGTAACATTTTGATTGAATCACAGTAGACTGAGCTTATAACTAAATAAAAATTGATATGCTATGAAGAAGGGGATCATTGTATCCAAGAAGGGGATCTCTTGAATTATAGGGAACTCCCTAAAGGATAAGCCATAATCAATATCACAAGCTGGAGTTGTGTGGCATGGATTCTAGTGCCAAGATATCACAGTCTATTCATCAGACTTCGACTAGAGGGACCCAGAAGGAGCAAATTTTATAATAACCTGAAGTGGTACTAACCATAAAAGCTTGAACACTTTCATTGCAGGAATTACCCCAAGATGTAGCACCACATGATCTGAGCACTGGCAGAAGCTAAGCTCAGTGAGACAAGAGTGACTCTGTTGGTTCTCAACATTGCCAGTGAAGGGGACTCATCACAGCGATGGCATGTCCTATTCCTCATTAAAAAAACAAACTACAAATGCAAGAATAAAAATGAAAACCAAGGAAAATGCCAAGCCATGGTGAAGAGTTGGAAATCTTCACAAATAGTGGTTAAGAAGAAGACAATTAACTGTAGCTATTTTCCAGAGTAGCCCAGCAGCTCTTAGAGGATTTGTGTAAATACAAGCCTAGAAATCATTGGGAAAATATTTTTCCCAATTTTTTTTCATTATACCACCCTGAGATATACAGTTACAAAGATGTTACAAAGATGTTCATGTTTGGGTTTCAGTTATACAGTGTTCCAGCACTCATCCTTCCACCAGTGCCTATTTCCCACCACCAATAATTCCCCACTCCCCCAGTCTGCCTCTATGGCAGGCTCTTTTGCCATCTCTCTCTCTCTCTCTCTCTCTCTCTCTCTCTCTTCCTTCTCTTACACATAATGACTTGCAATACATAAATTTAGAGGATATCATGTATATCCCTTTGCCTGCATTCAATGCTCAGTTCTAGGCTGGTATTATCATTTCCAACAATTATTAGTACACTGATCCCTTCTCTGTCTTACCTAACCTCTGACTCCCACACACTTGAGTTGATTCCACCTACTGAAAAGACCTTCTGGTCCATGTTTTGCCTGGCTTTGGATATTGGTATCATATTATTATTTTTATATAATTGGGAAAAATCTTATTACTTGGGCTTCCATGATTGACCAGAATAAATGAATGAATGAATGAATGAATGAATGAGTCAATGAAATAATTCATTCATTCATCAATGTCTTACAGCTGTATCTGACAAATGTGCTGATGGTGCTTTAGATACTCACCCCTGACTTGATGTATATGGGCACAAAGAACCACCCTAGAATCAGCAACAGAAACACGGACTGCAAGAAAACAAAAAAAAATAGTGCAAAGTTAGAGGACTGGTGTGATAAATTATGATCTATGAATCTGAAAAATAAGTTGGATGGATTCCTGTCCCAGTCATCTAGTTGTGATTCTCAGTAGTTTTGGCTACCTCCATGATTTCACATCAGTTTAGCTTAGGATGTGACGAAAGATGCATAGTGGAAAATGGAGACAAGATATGTGAGTGCAGCTAGACACAGAAAGTCATCCACTCTCTGCCCAGAAGAATTGTTCATATATGACAGTCAAAATTCACAGTGCGAAACAATGAAAAGTAAATTTAGAAATAGGGGTCACAGATATAGTACAGTGGGTTGGGCATTTGCCTTGCACACAGAGACTTAAGTTCAATCCTTGGCACCATGTATCATCCCCAACCACTGCCAGTGATCACTGAGCACAGAACCCGAACTAATCCCTGAGCACTGCCAGGTCCCTCACCAAAGAAAGAAAGAAATTTGGAAATAAAAGTTTCCAGTATTCCATTCACCTTGCCACAAATAATGATGAATACAACAATGAGAATAATAAATATCCTCATTAAATGTTTACCAAGAGTCTTTGCACATCTGTTTTCACTTCAGCCAGATATGATAAGCAGATCTAAGATAGGAGGCAGATACAATAAGTTATTTCAGTTTTAAGGAGGGAAACTGCTTTGTAAAGATTACAGAATCTCAAGGTCAAGTCATAGGTTGAAAGGGCCAACCTCCAAACAACCTGATAATCACACGCAAGTGGTCATAGGGCATTTTGTCCATGTCTCTGGAGGCTGATTCCATTCTGAAGTCCCTGACACTAGGAAAATAAGGCCTGAGGCAAAAATTCTTTACAATGGACAGGCATGAGCATCTGCAATGATTCATGTTTGCCTTTTGAGTCTATTTATGCTTTTCCTATGATCCATCTTTCTTCCACACAAGCATCTCCCATTGACTGACGTGCATACACATATGCATAAAAACATAGGAAAGCACAGGAAAAACCTTAGGAAATGCCAAAAATATTTCTGGTATGCTTTCCATCTGTCTAGTGCCCAGTCATTGGGCAGTGACATGAGAGACATGAGAGAAGGTGGTCCTTGCCCTTTAAGAACACAAGATTTGATTAAGGGGACACAGGCTCTATAGTTGGAATGATTACAGAATAGTAAGACTCTTATCACAAAATCTTGATTCTATTTACTATCATTGACTCTAAATTGGCTGGGCACAGGGAGAGCTGCTACTTGCTCCTCCCTGTGCCTCCCTAGGTGCCCGGGAGGCATGGAGGGTTCTAGCCCTGGCCTGCCACCCCAGCAGAGCCTCACAACAAGCCAGGCGACCCCCCCGACTCCATGGGGGTCGGCGTTTTCCATCCAGACTTCTTTCTCGTCACACCTTCACCCAGCAGACCAGTCTATCACAGCCCGGATCATCGACACCCACCCTACAGCAGTTTTTTTTTCAATCCGGCCCAGGTATGCTGAACCAGAGACTCTCAGACATGGAGCAGAGCTGCTACTTGCTCTCCCTGTGCCCAGCCGCTCATGAAGGAGGCATGGCGGGTTCTAGCCCTGGACTGCCACCTCAGCAGAGCCTCACAACAAGCCAGGCGACACCCCCACTCCATGGGGGCCGCCATTTCCACATCCGAACTTCCCTCTCTTCACAACTCCACCCAGCAGACCAGACTATCACGCCCGGCTCGGCGGCGCTAGCGGCCCATGCGGTTCATCAATAAATGCTTTATTCAGAGGTGACTACAAGAGTATGCCACCCTCATGGCAAGCCTGGCAAGCTTCTCCAGTCGTATTTGATATGCCAAATACCAGTAACATCTATATTAGGTCATTCCATGACCTAATATAATGGTTTGAGGCTCTTTATGTTCCTGGAGCAAGCAGATGCCTTTGGGTTCTACTAGCATGAGACAGGACATATGGAGATATTACTGGTGCCTGCTCTAGCAAATAGATTATGAACGGGAATCTAGTAGTGATCTAGTGATCTAGTGACTCTAAATTATTCATTTTATAATATACTATAATTTACTGGGCCAGGATCCACAGTGGTCAATTTATTTTCATCCATCTGACAACAGCATCCAGAAGATTATTTTTCTTCTTCTTTTGCTTTTTGGGTCACACCCAGCAATGTTCAGGGGTTACTCCTGGCTCTGCACTCAGGAATTACACCTGGCGGTTCTTTGGGGACCATATGGGATGCTGGGGATTGAATTCAGGTCGGCCTCATGCAAGGCAAATGGCCTTACCCACTGGACTATCGCTCCGGACCCCAAGAAGGTTTCTTTTTTTTTTTTTTTTTTAGAAAATTTTTTAAAATTTTTTTTTTATTATACCTCCGTGAGACATACAATTACAAAGGTGTTCATAATTGGTTCTTGGTAATACAGTATTCCTGCACCCATCCCTCCACCAGTGCCCCATTTCCACCACCAATGTACCCCCCCTCCTGCCCACCCCCAGGCTGCCTCAATAGCAGGTACCCCAGTTTCCTCTCTTTCCCTCTCTGTCTCTCTCTCTGCATCTCTCTCCTTCTTCTTTTACACATTATGGATAGCCCTGCAGATATTTAGAGTTCATCACTTAAGTCTCTTTGTGTATATTCAATGGTGAATTTTAATCTGCCATTACCATTTCCCACACTTAGTAAAACACTGGTATCTATTTATATCCTATTAATGAATGCAGTCATTCTATATCTGTCCTTTTCCCCAGAAGGTTTCTTTTTTTTTTTTTTTAAGTATTTTATTATACCACCGTGAGATATACAAATAAAAAGATATACAATTAAAAAGTTCATGTTTGGGTTTTGGTCATACAGTGTTTCAGCACCCGTCCCTCCACCAGTGCCCATCTCCCACCACCAACATCCCGGTTCCCTCCCCCTTCCCCCAGCCCTGCTCCATGGCAGGTTCTTTATTTCTTTCCCTTTCTCTCTCTTTCTCTTTTCCCCAGAAGGTTTCTTGACCTGTGATGAGCCCCCATCTAGCATTTAGACGCGCAACCCCTCCTGAAGGGAATGTGTCTCAACACTTTATGTTTTTCTCCTTGTAATTTCTGCATTGTACTAAATGTACATTTCTTGCTTCCGTTGGATATAAGCTTCTCAAAAGAAGACACAATGCTTATATATCTATTTTCAAGCTGCATGCATCTAGCTCAGAGCTGCACACACAGAATTATTATTAAAGGTGAAATAGAATAGAGAACTAAGGTAATCAGGTAGTCAACTGAAAGTGAGGATTGAATTTTATAGAAATACTATTCCCAGAAGAGTTGCTTGAATGAAATCTTGCAGCTTAATAATAAATTGATTGGAAACATCTAGCAGAGTGAAGTCACACAGGGAAAGCCAAGAAGGTTAAAGGAATGAGTTAGGATTCAGAGAGATGACATCATACAATAAAGGAATTTATCTTATTCAGGCTCCCGAGAAGAACACAGAGGCATACAGATGGCAGGGAGAGCATGTATTTGGAATAGTGTTTCTCATCAGTTTTTATAAGATAAATACAAATAAAATGGCATCATCTCACACCAGTGAAAAAGGGCATATATTAAAAAGGACTAAAAGCAACCAGTATTGGAGGGCTAGAAACAACCAGTATTGGAGATAATATTAGGAATTTGAATCCACTGATGTTGGGAATGTGGTCTGGCTCAACCTCTGTGGAAGACAGTATGGAGATTTCTTTATTTTTTTTTTCTGAGAGATCGATCAATGTCTTCTGAGTGTTTTGGAGTGTGACTCATAATAAGAAATATGTCACATACCAAATTCCATACATATAATCTGAAACAAATTTTCATGAATTAAACTCATTTTTCCCATATAAAATAACATTATTTTTTAAAATTTTAATTATTATTATAGTGAATTATTTAGAAAGACTAGAGCTCCTATCGACTCAGCTATCCTATTCTTGGTATTTACCCCTGACACACAAAAGCACTAATTCACAAAGATATACATATTCAGTGATTTGATATTTTACTTTTTTCATAATACTTTCTTATTTCTGATTTCAAGAAAGTGAGTCAAAGTCCTTTCAGTCATTGGATTGGGGTTTTCTATTGGACATAGTGGGCCGGGCCTTCATCAAGAATGAAGTCCTGGGAGCCAGGAATGACAATACAGTGGGTGAGACATTTACTTGGCATGTAGGTGGCCCCAGGTTCCATCTCTGGCACCCCATATGGTCCCCCTGAGTGCTGCTGAATGTGTTCCAAAACCCTCACCCTAAACAAATTAAAAACAACGAAGTCCTAATATGCCTAGTTGTGATATATCCATCTTGTCTGGCTTAATTGTAAATAGAATTACTTTTATATGGATGGAGTCAGAACAGTTTAAAAAAAATACCTATGTGGGGCCCAAGTGATATTACAGCAGGTAGGGCTTTTGTTTTGCATGCAGCTGACCTGGATTCAATCCCACAATACCATATTGCCCCTAAGCACTGCCAGCAGTAATTCCTGAGTGCAGAGTCAAGAGTAACCCCAGTGTATTGCTGGGTGCGACCAAAACAAAAAATCCAACAAAAATGCTTGATTATAATGAATAATCTGAAGTAGTCCTTTACCTAGCCCAGGCATAAATTCCTCCTAATTGACATAAGTTTCATTTTGTAACTGAGATCATGAACTATTTAAAACTGAGGTGTGGCTGTGTCAGCAGGTGGCAGACAGGAGACAGGCTTGTCTACCCCCCAGGGCTCTGTCCCAGGGGCCCTGGATAGTTGAAGATCTGACATAGAAAAAGACTGGACCCCCTTGGATGAACCCAGAGCCATGCAGAGCCTGGCAAGCTACCCATGGTGTACTCGATATGCCAGGACAGTAACAATAATGAACCTCATTCCCAATGAATGGAGACATTCCTGGCCCCCTCTCGAGCAAATCAGTGAACAACGGGAGAACAAGTGATATAAGTGGTATGTATCCTATGTTCATTGCAGCATTCCGCCCCCGCCCACCCTGTAGCAACATTTAACACAATAGTGAGGTCATAGAAATAACCTGGGGTCTAATGAAGGATGAATGACTAATGAAGTTGTTCTGCGTATACAACGAAATTTTATGCAGCTACAAGAGAAGATGAGACCTTGAAGTTTGATGCAACTTGGAGGAAATGGAAGGCATAAGGTTAAGTAAAGTAAACCATAGGTAGAAGAACAAATGCTAGATATTCTCACTTATTTGTGACTTACAGAGTAAAATGGCAGGGAATGATCTGTATCAATGTGGGAAACCCTTGTCTAAGGATTATTAGAATGAGAATGTCTAAG
This sequence comes from Cryptotis parvus, assembly GCA_021461705.1. Lineage (NCBI taxonomy): Eukaryota > Metazoa > Chordata > Mammalia > Eulipotyphla > Soricidae > Cryptotis > Cryptotis parvus. The sequence goes on from JAJIBD010005400.1 coordinate 13,824, forward strand.
AAAAGGAGGAAAAGGGGATTGAGTGGAGGAAAGAGGAGACAGACTAGTAATAATAGCTATATTGATCAACCCAGACATGTTGGTGGTGTAGAGATAAAGTAATCGTATATATCAAAATCTTAAGAACGAACATTTTATATACATGCACCGAAAAAATAATAATTAACAAAAATATGTTTGATAAGGCAATAGGGTGGGGCATAGGATTATTGGTGGGGGAATCCTGATATATCAATAAGGTTTAAATGAGGAGGGATTGTGGGATAAATTTGGTGTTGAAACATTGCATGCTAAAGCTATTATTAATAGCACTGTGAATACCAGAATGTACATAAAAGCAAAATCAGTAGAGATTTGAGTTAAAGGGAAAATATCTGTGATGTCACTTACATTCCACTCAAAAGTCACAGTGGCGATTCCGTAGCTGCCCCTGTCCCGGCCAGGCCCACGAAATGGCCGCTGCCAATGTTGCTGGCGAAGAGAGAGGCGCCCATCTGCAATCCAAGAAAACAGACCAGAATCAAATCCAAATGAAACTTCTTGAGAAGAGGAAAATGTTCAGATGTTTCCATCACTACTACATCTCAAAGCAGGAGTCAGCAAACTATACTTAAGGGTTAAATCCAGTCAGTCACAGTGTTTGCGTGGTTGGTAGCTAAGATTGTTTTCTTAAAATTTGCTTTCAAATGATTATACGTTCTTAAAGATATTGAGAAAGATAATGAGCAATTTCTATGAGACCTGAGAGGTAGTATTGCGGGTTGAGTGCTTGCCTTGAACATGGCCAACCTGAGTTCAATCCCTAACACTCATATATAGTCTTTTTAGATCCCATCAGGAGTGACTCCTGAGAGTAGAGCCAGTAGTAAGAACACCACTAGGTGTGGTCCCTAGACAAAAAAAATGTATAATGCAAGTTTGTGACATGCAAAATTAAATCAAGTTTAGATTTCAGAATCTAGTTTTATTGGAGTACAATTAAGCTCATTAATTTTATTAAACATTTTTGTTACTGGTTTAATAAAAAATGTTTAATAAAATTAATGAGCATAACATTAATTTTATGTGTACCAGTAACAATTTTATGCACTGACTGCATTTTTTTATCTGCCTTTATATTACAACAGAAAGGTTGTGTGGTTGCAGCAGAATGTATGCCTATAAATTCTAAAATACATACAATTTGGTCACTTTGGAAAAACTTGCTGACACCCAGCTTAGGAAATCATTTGTCCTATTTCCAAATGTTTGACATGAGCCTGTCCTTGGTTAAGTTCTATGAGATTTGTCAACTTCTTCTTCCAGACTCAAGGACCATATTGGGTAAGGAGAATACTAAATTTTTATGATCATCCTTTCTGTTCAGTCAATAGGGGTGGGAGTAATTTAGCTTATAGCTATAATGTTGGTTGAGCCTGTCATCTTTTTTCAAAACCAGTACAAAAAAAGGGTAATATCAGTTTGGAAATTCCAAATGAAAATGCATTTAAGGGGGCCAGAGCAATAGTACAGTGGGTGGGGTGTTTGCCTCACACATGGCTGACCCGAGTTTGATCACCGCGTCCCATATGATCCCTTGAGCACTGCCAGAAATAATTCCTGGGTGCAGAGCCATGAGTAACTCCTGAGCATCACTAGGTGGGACCTAAAAAAGCTAAAATAAAATTCATTTCAAGCTTGCATTCTGTCTGCTTCAAGTACCCTGTTCAGGTAATTTTTCAGTCTCCACTTCCTCTTATGTTATTCAAGATTCATATCTGTGAAGGTGGCAGGTGCTGACTCCTTCAGTGGTGGGTACCCACAACTGACACTGTGGATTTAGAGATGATACACCCTCTGCTATCATGGTCCTCTGAGCAAGGAGACCAGACATCAAAACCCAGCAAGGAAGACACTAACATGCTAAGCATCAAAGGAACATTACCATCAGCACCATTTCAGAGGATGCAAAGCCTTGTTACAACTGCAGAGAACAAGACTGGGCATTCAGATGGAGTGCTCTGTGAGGCTTGTCAGGTGATGCAGGGCTTGGACTGGATGTTTAAGGAAGAGGGCACAGAGCAGCAGGTTCATCCAAACGACAGAGGTGGTATTAGCATACAATTGGAAACAAAGAGAAAAAATGTGCTACGGTCATAAGGAGCCAAAGCAGAAGATCAAGACCAGGACAAAGGATATGAAACAGGGTTGAGCTGGATATTCTCAAATGTCAGACTAAAGACTCAATGGTTAACACACCGTAATTTATCAGAAAGTTTGGACAGAGTCCTGAGGTGAGGATTTAGGGAAATTGACACCAATGAATACTTAGCCAATGCCTGTCAGAAATGATCCGCATCTCCAATGTTTTCTTTGCTACTTAACACACACAAGAAACTTTATCTCTTAGAAACTTTAACCCACTTACCGGCCACCAGACCATGTCTCGACCAGCCAGGAAGAAACCTCCAACAGTGCCCCGGTTTGTTTTCACCATGGACTTGAGAGAGAGGAGACAAGTGAGTATTGAACCACAGCAGATGCACCAAAGATGCCCCAGCTGCTCTGGCCAGGGTGCTGATGGAAGCCATCTTTCCCAGCACCCCTCAAGAAAATATTTGCTTGAATGTTATGTCATAGAATCAGTATTTAATGAACTTCAAAACCAGTTTCCTAAGACCCCAGGGAATCTTACAGATCGAATCCCTCAACTTCCATTCTACTAGTTCTGATTATTTTTTAAATGAATTTTAAGTTTTATTTATTTTATATTTATTTATAAAGCAGGCTTGGGAGAAAATTGATAGCCTCACACACATTATAAAGAAAGAAATTAATTAGGGTTTAGATCTTTCAGGTATAAAGGAAGCAGAGGGAAATAACAAAAAGTGAGCTGATAAAATAACAACTTTATTCATTATACCTGGGGCTAAAGACGCTGGACCAAATAAGTCTGAAGTTCCTACTACTCTCCCTTTTCAAATGATGGGGTTGTTAGGAAGATAAATTAAATATGTAGACATTATGTCACACAAGAAAAGATTTGGAGAGGACACACTATGGCTTTTAGTGTTACTTCAGCTTCCACACCTTGTGTTTCACCCTCCCCATGGTGCATTATCCTCAAATTCTTGTGCTTATCCAGAAAAGCTCCATCGGGCTTCTACGTACCCATATTCCAACAAGCATCACCACAATGAAATAGATAACAATGACAGAGATGTCTGCAGGGTTCCGGAGGCGCTCTGACATCGCAGGAGGGTCAGGGTGCTCGGTCGTCATGTCAGGGCTTGAAGTGGTGGCCATGGTGACAGCAGATGCTTCCCCTCATCCCACGGATCAACAGCCTTTTCCTTATATTAGCTCTGGGTTAATAATCAGCCCAACGAGGCAGGGCCTGGTATGGAGCCAACTCCTTGGAATGGGGACCTTTAAACCTCTTCTCGGTTGTTCAGACACCCTGACCCTTCAGTGATCGGTACTGACCCATGGGAAGGGTAGAATAAAGAGCAAAAAATGAAAAATGGGGTAACAGAAGTGGAGAGTGGGGGGAGGATATTCCCTGAAAGGAAAGAAGGTTTGGCCAGGTTGAGTGAGGGTATTTGTTTCCTGACTCACTTCACATAACAGCATATTTCCATCCAGGGTGAGGGAAAATGCAAGGTTTCATTTATCCTGTCACTAAGAAGTATTATATTATATATAGTATATAATATTATATATAATTATATATGCTTATATATAATTATATATAAATTCATAGCTAAATATATATAATTTTATATATAAATTATGTATTTTTATATAATTATCTATACAAGTATATATAGCTATATATAGTATATACTATATATATAATTTAGTATTGCATATAATATATTATAGCTAAGTAGTATATATTATACATACATCAAGATCCTTCATGAGCTGTATTACGGATTCACCACCAGGATCTCACCATTCTACAAAGAAGTGATCATCAATATCAAAAGAGGGGGTTCGGCAGGGTGATACCATTTCACCAAAACTCTTCAGCGCCACCGTCGAGAACATCATGTGACAATTAGAATGGGAATGAATGGGAGTGAAGATAGACGGTCAGCAACTAAACCACCTCCGCGCTGATGACATCTTTCTAATAACACCAAACATTAGCCAAGCAGCACAAATGCTGGCTGACTTCGACCGAGAATGTGGAAAGACAGGTCTACAGATGAATCTAAAGAAAACCATGTTTATGAAGAATGAACTAGTTCCAGAGGCCCCATTCACTCTCACTTCACTTCACTTGAATCACTTGAATCCGTTATTCATCGATTTGCTTGAGCGGGCACCAGTAACAGTTCCATTGGACCCTATCAAGTGCCAATGTAGCCCAATGGCATCTGGTTGATTCAGGAATATGAAGAGCCTCAAACCATTCCTTCAGGGTCTTAACAAGGAAGTCTGACCATCTTGTAGGTGGGCGGCCACGTGATCTTTTGACATCTCGTGGGATCCAGTCGGTAACGGCTCTAGTCCAGCGGTTGTCTCCAAATCGCATTACATGTCCAGCCCATCTGATTTTCGATGCCTTGGCAAAGGAGACAGCATCCCTGATTCTGGAATAGCGACGGAGGTCAGAACTCCGGATTCCTTCACTCACTTGAGTGAGACATGATATTCCAAGCATAGCTCTTTCGATGCCTCTCTGGGAGACCGAATAGCATTCTCATCCTGCTTTCGTAGGGCCCAGGTCTCTGAGGCGTATGTTAATGCAGGGAGAACGGTGGAGTTGAAGAGATGTGCCCGGAGCCGGAGGTTCTTTGTCCTTTTAGCTATTTCTTCGATGCCTTTGAAGGCATTCCATGCAGCTCTCTTCCTCCTGCGCAGCTCAGGTTTTAGGTCGTTCATCATGTTGACTTCTCGACCTAGGTACACATAACTGCTGCATTCAGAGATGTTTGTTCCATTGAGAGTGAATGGGGCCCCAGGAACTAGTTCATTTCTCATGAACATAGTTTTCTTCAGATTCAGCTGTAGACGTACCTTTCCACATTCTCGGTTAAAGTCAGCCAGCATTTGTGCTGCTTGGCTAATGTTTGGTGTAATTAGAACGATGTCATCAGCGGCGGAGGTGGTGTAGTTGCCCACCATCTATCTTCACTCCCATTCCTTCCCATTCTAATTGTCTCATGATGTTCTCGAGGGTGGCACTGAAGTTCCATTCACTCTCAATGGAACAAACATCTCTGAATGCAGCAGTTATGTGTACCTAGGTAGAGAGGTCAACATGATGAACGACCTAAACCCTGAGCTGCACAGGAGGAAGAGAGCGGCATGGAATGCCTTCAAGAGCATTGAAGAAATAGCTAAAAGAACAAAGAAACTCTGGCTCCGGGCACATCTCTTCAACTCCACCATTCTCCCTGCATTAACATACGCCTCAGAGACCTGGGTCCTACAAAAGCAGGATGAGAATGCTATTCAGGTCTCCTAAAGAGGAATCGAAAGAGCTGTGCTTGGAATATCACACCTCACTCAAGTGAGAGAAGGAATCCGGAGTTCTGACCTCCGTCGCTGTTCCAGAATCAGGGACGCTGTCTCGTTTGCCAAGGCATCGAAAATCAGATGGGCTGGACATGTAATGCTATTTGGAGACGACCGCTGGACTAGAGCCATTACCGACAGGATCCCACGGGATGTCAAAAGATCACGTGACTGCCCACCTACAAGATGGTCAGACTTCCTTGTAAAGACCCTGAAGGAACGGTTTGAGGCTCTTCGTATTCCTGAATCAACCAGATGCCACTGGGCTACACTGGCACGTGATAGGGTCAAATGGAAATATTACTGGCGCCTGCTCAAGCAAATTGATGAATAACGGGATGTCTAGTGATCTAGTGATATAGTATATATTATAGTATTATATATAATAAGTATACACCTACGTTGCAGTTTCCTTTAAAATATTTTATCGAGGTATTATAATTTATAACATTATCAGAGTCATTAGTTTATAGTTGCAGAGCATTATACCAATTTCTCCACAATGATTTCAAGGTCCCTCAACTATTATTTTTTTTTATTTAAATTTTTTATTTTTACAATTACAAAGATATACAATTAAAAAGTTCATATTTGGGTTTTGGTCATACAGTGTTCCAGCACCCATCCTGCCACCAGTGCCTATCTCCCACTACCAACGTCCCTGGTTCCCTCCCCCCCTCCCCAGCCCTCTTCCATGGAAGGTTCTTTATTTTTTTCCCTTTCTCTCTCTTTCTCTTTTCCTTCCCCTCCAGACTATGGATTACAGAACATACATTAAAGGGTTTTCATGTGTATCCTTTGCCTCCATTAAATACTCAGTTCTAGGTTGGCATTAGTACCCTCGACAATTGTTAGCACACTCTTCCATTTTCTGTCTTACCTAGCCTCTGACTCCCACACGTTTGTGATAATTTCCACCTTTGACAAGACCTCCTGATAAATGTTTCACTTGACCTTGGATATTGGTATCATAATATTTATATATATATTTATGTTATGCAAATAAATGCAGTCATTCTGTATCTGTCTCTCTCCTTCTGGCTAATTTCGCTCAACATAATCTTCTCCATGTCAATCCATTTATAGGCAAATTTTATAACTTCATTTTTCCTAACAGCTGCATAGTATTCCATTGTATAGATGTACCAAAGCTTCTTTATCCAGTCATCGATTCTCAGGCACTCTGGTTGCTTCCAGATTCTGGCTATTGTGAATAATGCTGATATGAACATAAAAGTAGGGATGGTGTTTCTGCTGCGTATTTTGGTTCCCCAGAGTAGATTCCCAGGAGTGGTATGGCTGGGTCAAATGGGAGTTCAATTTCTAGTCTTTGGAGGAATGTCCATATTGTTTTCCAGAAAGGCTGTACCAGCCGGCATTCCCTCCAGCAATGGATGAGTGTCCCTTTTCCCCACATCCACGCCAGCACTTGTTGTTCTTGCTCTTTTGAATATGTGCCAGTCTCTGTGGTGTAAAGTGGTATCTCATTGTTGTTTTGATTTGCATCTTTTTGATGATTAGTGATGATGAGCATTTTTTTCATGTTTTTTGGCCATTCGAATTTCTTCCTTGCTGAAGTTTCTGTTCATTTCTTCTCCCCATTTTTTGATGGGGTTGTTTGTTTTCTTCTTGTAAAGTTCTACCAGTGCCTGATATATCCTGGATATTAACCCCTTATCAGATGGGTATTGGGTAAATATTCTTTCCCATTCTGTGGACTCTTTTTGTATCTTAGTCACTGTTTCTTTTGAGGTGCAGAAGCTTTTTAGTTTCATGTAGTCCCATATGTTTATCTTTTTCTTCTAGTTGCTTTGTTAGTGATGTTTCACCTTTGAAGATGCCTTTAGCTTCAATGTCGTGGAGGGTTTTTCCTATATTTTCTTCAATGTACTTTATGGATTCAAGTCTGATATTGAGATCTCTAATCCATTTGATCTGATTTTTGTGCATGGTTCAACTATTATTCTTTAGTTCCTTCCTCCTTCTTCCCCAGTCCCTAAGTTCCCAGTTCTATTGATCTTGTCTCAGGATTTATTTCTACCAGGGATTATCTTATGCCTTTTTTTGTTTCTTTACACATTGCATATGATTATCTGGTATTTATCTTTTACCTTCTGATTCCCATCACTTAGATGACACTCTCCAATTCTGTCTAAATTGTAGCAAACTTTTAACATGTCATCCCTTCTCATAGCTGAATAGTACACCACCACTTCTTTATCCAGTCATTAGGTATTTGGCTTATATTATAAATAGTATTCTAGGGCCATGCTGGCCCGGGTTCGATCCCTGGCATCGCATATGGTCCCCCTGAGCACTGCCAGGAGTAATTCCTGAGTGCAGAGCCAGAAGTAACCCCTGAGCATCTCTGGGTGTGACCCATAAAAAAGCAAAATAAATAAATAAATAAATAAATAAACAAATAAATAAATAGTACTCTAAGGAGCTTAGGGGTGCATATATACGCACACATATTTTTAATTCATGTTTTTATGTTCTTGGGATAAATTACAAGGAATAGAATTTCTGAGTCATGTGGAAGTTTTGTTTTTAATTTTTTTGAGTGTTCTCCATGTTGTTGATTATAGATGTTGAAAAAAAAAGCATAGAATTTCCACCATCGATAAAAAAGGGTTCCTATTTCACTTTTATAGCTGCTTCCTGCTAGACAAAGCATGGCCAGTCTTTTGTTTGTTTGTTTGATTTTTATATACAAAAGCCTTTTAGTTCGAAGCAGTCCCATTTGTTTATTTTATTTTATCTTTGTCAATGACTTCATGTCATTAAAAACATCTCTGAGACCCATGTCCTGGAGGGATTTACCTTTATTTTTTTCTATGGCTTCTGGACTAATCTTGAGGTCTTAATATACTTTGAGTTAACTTTAGTGTTTGGTGTTAGATCTGAATCAAGTTTCACTTTTTTTTTTTTTGACATGTGGCTATTCAGCTTCCCAGCACCATTTGTTGAAGAGTTTCCTTGCTTCACTTCACTCACTCACCTCCTTTGTCATATATTTACTATCTCTATATCTGATAGTTTACCTTCTGAGGATTTACCTTCTGACTCAGTTCTTTTTTTCTTTTTTTTTTTTTTTTTTTTTTTTTGAGTCACACCCGGCGCGCTCAGGGGTTACTCCTTGCTCTGCACTCAGGAATTACTCCTGGCGGTGCTTGGGGGACCATATAGGATGCCGGGGATCGAACCCGGGCTGGCATAGGCTGGCCGCGTGCTAGGCAAACGCCCTACCTGCTGGGCTATGGCTCCGGCCCCATCTTCTGACTCAGTTCTATTCTATTCTATTCTATTCTTTTTTTTTTTTTTTGCTTTTTGGGTCAGACCCGGCCATGCTCAGGGGTTACTCCTGGCTCTGCACTCAGGAATTACTCCTGGCAGTGCTCAGGGCATCATATGGGATGCCACGGATCAAACCCGGGTTGATCACGTGCAAGACAAACACCCTACCCATTGTTCTATCGCTCCAGTTCCTCTCTTTTTCTTTTAAAAAATCTTTGTCATTTGTTGAGTTTTATGGTCCCATACAAATTTTAGTAGGGTTTATTCTAGGTCTTTGATGAATGTTACAGGAATTCTGATGGGCATTGCATTGAATCTATGTAAAGCTTTGAGTAGGATAGTCATTTGATAATGTTAATACTTCTGTGAGCAAAGAATGTTTTTACACTTCCTGGTGTCTTCTATTTCTTTCAGAGTGATTTATAGTTTCAATGTGCTTGTCTATTACACCCTTTGTTAAGTTGGTTCCTAAGCATTTGATTATTTTTTTTTAATGTTTTAAAATGCGTCAGACTACTGAAGGTAAAGTCATCTTCAAAGATGAAACACCACTAACAAAGCAACTAGAAGCAAAGATAAACATATGGGGCTACATGAAACTGAAAAGCTTCTGCACCTCTAAAGAAACAGTGACCAAGATACAAAGACAGTCCACAAAAAAAAATTTATTGACACTGGTGGAGGGATGGGTGCTGGAACACTGTGTGGCCAAAACCAAACATGAACATTTTTGCAATAGTTAAAAAAAAATAAAACAAAGACTGTCCACAGAATGGGAAAGGTTAGTCACCCAATACCCGTCCGATAAGGGGTTAATATGCAGGATAAATCAGGCACTGGTAGAACTTTACAAGAAAAAAACAGCCAACTCCATCAAAAAATGGGGAGAATAAATAAACAGAAACTTAGACAAGGAAAAAAATTCGAATGGCCAAAAGGCATATAAAATGCTCATCATCACTAATCATCAGGGAGATGCAAATCAAAACAACAATGAGATATCATATCACCCACAGAGAATGGCACATACCCAAAAGAGCAAGGACAACAAATGTTGGTGTGAATGCAGGGAGAAAGGGACTCTCATCAATTGTTGGTGGGAATGTTGACTGGTACACCTTTTTGGAAAACAATATGGACATTTCTCCAAAGACTAGAAATTGGCTCCCATTTGACCCAGCCATACCACTCCTGGGAATATACCCTGGGAAGCCCAAAACACACAGCAGCAACACCATCTGCACTTTTATTTTAATAGCAGCACTATTCATAATAGCCAGAATCTGGAAACAACCAGAATGCCTGAAAACTGATAAGTGGATAAAGAAACTTTGGTATATCTGCACAATGGAATACTATGCAGTGTTAGGAAAAGTGAAGTTATGAAATTTGCCTATAAGTGGATGGAAATGGAGAGGATCATGTTAAGTGCAATTAGCCAGAAGGAAAAAGACAGATATAGGATGACTGCACTTATTTGCATAACATAAATATGCATATGTATATATACGCTTATTATGATACCATTATGCAAGGTCAGGCAAAACATGAATCAGGAGGTCTTGTCAACAGGTGGAATCTACCACACACTGTGGGAGTCAAGGTTCGTAAGACAGAGAAGGGAACAGTGTGCTAATAATCGTCGAAAATTATAATACCAGCCTAGAATTGAGGCTGGCATTGAATATAAGCAAAAAGATACACATGATAACCTCTAAATGTATGTATTGTAATCCACAATGTGTAAGAGAAGGAAGAGAGAGAGAGAGAAAGAGAGAAAGAAGATAAAGAACCTGCCATAGAGGTAGGCTAGGGGATGGGGTAGGAATTGGGGACATTTGTGATGGGAATGGAGCACTGGTGGAGGGATGGGTGCTGGAACACTGTATAACAGAAACCCAAACATGAAAATCTTTGTAATTGTATATCTCACGGTGGTATAATAAAATATTAAAAAAGAGTCGGACTTTGTTGTTACTGTTCGATTTTGGGCTACTTCCAGGGCTACTCAGGGATGTCTCCTGGATCTGCACTCAGGAATCACTCAAATAAATTCAGAGCAGATATCATTCTAACTCCTTCAACGTAGTTCATTCACCTTATATATATTCCACAGAATAACTCATATTGTCATGGCCCATTTGTGCAGTTAGGAACTAAAAAAGTGCAAAGTGAGATTAAGATGAATGCAGAGAACCTTGGCTGTGATCTGGACATCTGAGGGATATGGGGGCAGAGTGGAGATATGAACACCAATACTGGCCCAGGAGTGATAATTCCCCTGTGTCCACTAGGGGAGATGGTGTTCTGACTTGGTTCCCCAATGCTCAGCTGTGAGTTTTCCCCTTGCCCTGCAGATGTCAGTCACCCTGCCTGTTGGGGAGAAAACCTTCCCGGATATAGTCTCTCTTTACTCAGCTAGAGGGCATCTATTTTAAGGAGGGGCTTGCATGGCTTCCTGAAAAGGGGAAGGTTTGCATGCAAATGCCCCACCCTGTGGGTTAGGAGGCTCTATAAAGGCTGTGGACACAGTGTGGCCGTCAAGTCCTGGACACAGTGTGGGCATTTTCAGCATGGCCCGCACTCTGCTGCTCCTCACCTTCCTGGCCCACTGCACAGGTAGAGCCTGCTGGGAGTTGGGCAGGACAGGGAGGGGGACATTAGATGACGACTCTCCCTCCTCCTAGGAACGGGTCCTTCTGTCTCACTGATTTCTCTGTTGTTTCCTTTCAGGGACTTGGGCCCAGTTTGTGCTGAACCAGATCCCCTCCGTGTCGGGTCTCTGGGGCAGAAGGTCACCATCTCTTGTACCCGCAGCAGTGGAAACATCAGGTCACGCTATGTTTACTGGTACCAGCATCACCTTGGGAGTGCTCCCAGAAACTTGATCTATGATGACAATAGAAGACCCTCTGGGGTTCCCGATAGGTTCTCTGGGTCCATTGAAAGTTCCTCTAGTTCTGCCCACCTGACCATCACAGGGGTGCAGCCTGAGGATGAGGCTGACTATTTTTGTCAGTCGTATGATGATAGCATCTCCAGTCACACAGTGATCCAGACCTACGGGAAGTGAGACCAAAACTCCCCAGAACGCCCTCCCCATCAATGCAGCTCAGCTCTGCCCTGTGTTCTGCTTGGACTCTCAAGATTTAATTGTCTATTTGCAGTTTTCTCTTTTGTTTTCAAAATACCGAAATGCCTTGAGAGATATAGATCAGTATAAAACAGAATCTTTGCACCTGTTAAGGGCTGTGTTTTATCTCTAGAACTCATAGAAAGAACAAGTCAACAAAACCCAACCAAGCCAACAGAAATAAACATATTTTTGGTGTGTTTTTCCTTATTATTTTTACAACTGTATTTTTGGATACCATGGTTTACATATATTTGTAGGGAAAAACAAGCACTTTTACTTCCTGGTCTTATTTAATTGTCATTAACCTTCCCAACAACCCTTGAAACAATTCAGTTTAAAATAATTTCTTTTTTAAAAATTTTTTATTATTTTATTACACCATCTTTAGATATGCAATTAAAACATGCTCATATTTGAGTGTTGGTTCTACAGTATTCCAACACCCATCCCCTCCACCCGTGCCCGTCTCCCATCTTCAACGTCCCAACCTCCCTCCCCCTTCCCCCAGCCCTCCTCCATGGTGGGTTCTCTATCTCCTTTTTCTCTTTCACTCTCTCTTTCGTCTCACTTCCCTTTCCTACACATCGTGAAAGTAGTATATTCTAGGACATGTTTGGTTCCACTAGTTTGATGGACCACGTGACCACAAGTGGCTGCGCCACTTGGGGAGCCTCATGGTCAGCTGAACTAGGGAGAGCCAGATGCCAGCTCTCCCTGTTGTGTCTGACTCTCTGCCTTTATAGAATTTCGTATCTGGATTTGCTACTGTTTGGTAATAGTGACTTTCCTGTGTCTTGTGAACGTTTGTGTGAACTTTTAGGTAATAGTGGCTTTCCTTTGTCTTGTGAACTTTTGCTGTGAACTTTTGCAACATCCCTGGCCTGGACCATCTAGCTGATAGGATCACACTTGCCCAGATATCACAACAAAATCATCTCCAGACTACCCACTGTACTTTCTACTCTTTGATTTCTTTTATGATGTGCTGGTTGTTCAGCAGTGAGCTGTTTAGTTTCCATGTGCTTGGTATTATTTCTCTGTTTTTGTGTGTGATTAACTTCTATTTCCAGTGCATCATGGTCTGAAAAAACAGTTGACACAATTTCTATCTTCTTGATTTTATGGAGGCATGTTTTATGGCTCAGCATGTGATCTATCTTGGAGTATGTTCCATGTGCGCTGGAGAAAAATGTGTATTCAGCTTTTTTGGGGATGAAATGCCCTGTATATATCTACTAGCCCTCTTTTCTTCCATCTCTTCTTTTCACTGTATCACGGTATCGCTGTCTTCCCGTTCATCATCAATTTGCTCGAGCGGGAACCAGTAACATCTCCACATGTCCTGTCTCATGCAAGTAGAGCCCAAGGGAACCTGCTTGCTCCAGGAACATAAAGAGCCTCAAACCATTCCATCAGGTCATGGGAATGAGGTCTATAACTGTTACTGGTATTTGGCATATCAAATACGACACGGGTAGCTTGCCAGGCTCTTCCAGGCTCTCTTCTTTTAGGACCAGCATTTCCTTTGTAAATTTAGTCTTGTTGATCTATCAAGAGTTCACAGAGCAGTGTTGAATTCTCCAACTACAATTGTGTTGCTGTTAATGTCTTCTTTGAAGTCTATTAGTAGCCATTTTAGGTACCTTCTTGTCCCCTCATTGGGTTCATATGTTTAGGAGTGTAATTTCTTCCTGATATATGTATACCTTAATTATTAAGAAGTGGTCTTCACTGTCCCTTCTGACCTTTGTCAGTCTGAAGTCTTTGTTGTCAGATACCAGTATGGACACCCAGCCTTTTGGAGCGGTTGTTTGAGTGAAAGATTATTTTCCAGTCTTTTACTTTGAGCCTGTCTTTGCTCTCATTGTTCAGATGTGTTTCTTGAAGGCAGCAGAATGTTGTGTTCAATTTTTTGCATTATTTTGCCACTCTAGGTCTCTTAACTGGTGCATTTCTGGGGGCTATGGCTTTGCTTTCTGCAGGAGGCCCGAGGGATCTACCACTTTCACTATGCTCCTGCCCAGCTAGACACGCCCCCAGGGAGTGTACAATAATGAAATAATTGTCAGGAGTAACGATAAATTATAGATGCCTGATGATGAGTAAAACCAAGACAAATCATAAAAAGTTAAATATCATTTGCGGTTAAACTCCAGACCCCAAAGAAGCTACTCCTGGGAGCTGGGCTCAGAGCTCACTGATGTGAGGCGTCAGCTGTGTCCTCTCTGGCTGACAGATCCCCTGAACAGAGCTGCGTGGTCTCAGCAGGTTCTTCGCCCCTGGGTTCTCCTAAGGGTGAAGCAAATCTATGTCTCCCCGAGTCTGGGTGTTTTCTGAGCTCCAGCTCCAGGGCTGAGATATGAGCTAAGGAGTCATTGGATAGAAACGCATTTGCCAAGTGATTATGTGATGGGAAGAGAATGAAGAAGAAAAGGAGGCTGGGCTGAGCAGCCAGTGTCGGATCAGGCCTGTGAGCTTCATGGCCTGGATTCCTATTCTGGGGGGTCATTGGGAAGAATATGACACCTCACATTACATGGTATACAGAGGATGTTCCCAGATGGTGCCTAAGGGGACAATAGCCCTATGGAAAAGGGTGTTTGGGAACTTAAGATATTGGTCCCACGAATCAGCTTGGGAGCATCAGAATCTGTCTGTGAACAGCTGACTCTTGTGATAGTGCTGTGTGTTGTTGTAGTCTCGGTCGGTGATCTACAACTGAGCCAGCAGGTGGCGTTGTCGGCTTGTCCCTGAGTTGCTGTGGGAACTCAGCTCTGAAACTGTCACCTGGGGTTCAGCACTCACTGGGGATTAGACACAGTGATCTCTGGGGCCCTGGAGGCTGCAGCAGCTGCACCTCAAGCTCAGCTTTCAGCAAATGTGGCCCAGGGTCAGAAGGGGAAGGGGGTGATTTGCATCCAGGGTTCCTTTCTGCTGTCCCGTCAGGGAAGATAAGAGGGACTTTGTGCAGTGTCTCACTTGTGAGCTCACCCCAGAGCCCAGAGTGTCTGTGCAATGGCCCGGACTCCTCTCCTGCTCCTCTTGCTGCTAGCTCAGCTCCCAGGTGACTGACGGTGGAAATCGGGAAGTGATTATGTGGGAGACTGTGATGGGGTGGGGAGGGAGATTTTTTTTTTTTTTTGCTTTTTTGGGTCACACCCGACAATGCTCAGGGGTTTCTCCTGGTGGTGCTCGGTGGACCATATGGGATGCCGGGATCAAACCCAGGCCGGCATGTGCCGGCCGGCGTGCAAGGCAACGCTCAACCCGCTGGGCTATCGCTCCGGCCCCGGGAGAATGTTTTATTTCTAGAACATGCTGTGGCTAGTAACCTGTCTCACCTGTGTCTCCGTTGCTCCATTGCAGACTCCTGGGCGCAGACTGGACTGAAGCAGGAAGCATCAGTGTCAGCGTCTGTGGGAGAGACAATCACCATCTCCTGCACTGGGTCAAGCACAAATGTTCGTAGCTACGGGGGCAGGCTGGTACCAACAGATTCCCGGTGCTGCCCCCAAAACTGTGATGCTTCATACTTCTCGACCTTCCGGGATCCCAGCTCGGTTCACTGGTTCAAAATCTGGCAACAAGGCCTCTCTGACGATCTCAGGCATCCAGCCAGAGGACGAGGGTGATTATTACTGTTCTCCATGGGACGACAGCATCAACAATGACACAGTGCTGCAGACTCATGGGGAAGTGAGACAAAAACCCAGCCCTGCCCTAAGTGATCACCAAGTCAGCCTGTGGCCAACAGGAAACAGCGCTGTGGAGACTCGGCTCTGAGTCTGCCTCTGAGCACAGACCCACTGAACAGGTCACGACAGCTCCTCCTACTCGGACTATAGTTGTGTTTAATAACTCTACTGATATGTAACATGTAATTAATCATGTTTAAACACACTTACATGCTCACTTCAATTGTGCTTCATGAATTGATAGAGTTGTACAGCCCTCACCTAATTTACTAACTCCTAGGATATCAGTAACCCATGTTCCACCCTATATATTTTTCCCTTCTGGATATTTCACGTAGACCTGATCAGAATACCATAGGGTACTTTGAATATCCTTATTTTATTGGCATCTTAATTTCATGCTATTTTGAGGTGCATGTATGATGTGACTTGTGCCAATGGTTTTCTCTGTTACTGAGTTTACTTTGGTTTGCTACCAGCAAAAGTTTCAGGCCTGCGGTCTCACCCCTTCTCTCTGTAGAGACCAACCACATGGTTTCTGCCACCTCACGTCTAGTTTCCATCCACCTCCAACTGATCAACCACCTCTAACTTGTCCAACATGTTTTTGGAGCTATTTGCAAAATGTTCTCACAGTGTAAAGGTTTACTTTCATTTTGTTTCTTTCTATATTTTGACTGATATTTCACCCTTGGGTGATTTATATTGTATTTTTTTCCAACTGACAAATTTGACTTAGCATACTAGAAATCAAAGTTTCTTTGCTGAGTTATATTCCAGTGTATGAACATACCACGTTTTGATTTTGTGTTCAGCTGACACTGCTCCTATGAGCTGTGTGATCATCTGCTGGCTTTGATGCAAAGTGCTACTAGGGACATTGGTTTACAAGTTTTAGTTATGTTCAAATGTAAGTTTTCATTCCAAGGCTGAATGGTCATGCCATCTGATCACGTTCTAGATTATCAGGATGTCAGATATATATTTCCAGAGTGGCACTTGCTTTCTTATCTATGAAAATGCATATAGTTTCCAATTTCTCTGCACTTTCTCCACTATTTGCTAAGATCTCTCTCCCCACTTCAACCCCCAGACTGGAAGAATCTGTCTCCCAACAGCTCTGGTCTGTGTTTTAAGACAGAAACTTTGCTGCTATTTATGACATTGGCTCAATTGCAGCACGTGAGAACAGTGTCACACTGTGCCCATGACACTCGTGCCCGCCCCATTGTGGAGCAGGACAGGTACACAAGCCCCTTGCAGGTGTTACAGCATCGGTCAGTGTCATGCCAGAGAGGATGACCCCAGAGACTAACTTTCTCACTCAAGTCTCTGACATTTTATTGATTCTGGTTTTAATTATTTGTTTGCTTTTGGGTCAGACCCAGCGATGCTTAGGGCTTAGTTCTAGTTCTGCAGCATTCTGCAATTGCTTTGAGCAACACTTGGGGGACCCTATGGAATGTTGGGGTCCACCAGGGCAAAACCCATGTCAAAACCACAGTTCACTCATTCTCTACCTGTGTGAGATTTCTACTGTGTTCTTCCCCAGGATTATTTGGTTAATAGTAACATAAACAAGAACCTCCTAGTGTCTGACTCTGGTTCTGAGTCTCAAGCAGCTTCACCATGTCCAGCACCCACATGAGTCTGTGTTTGCAGGTTCCCTCCCAGCCTGTGCTGACTCAGCCGCCCGCCCTCTCTAACCTCCTGGAACAACGACCAGAGTCCCCTGCACCCTGAGCAGGAGCTTCGGTCTTGGTAGCTTCAGTTGGTCCCAGCAGAAGCCCAGGAGTCTCCCTGGTATCCCAAAAGCACTTCTCGGACTGAGAAAAGGACCAAGGCTCCATGGTCTCCAGTCGCTTCTCTGGACCCAAAGATGTTTCGGCCAGTGCAGGGATCTGCTCATCTCTGGGCCCAGCAAGAGGACGAGGCTGACTATTACTGTGCTGTGGATCTTGGAAACTCATTTTCTTTCACAGAGATACAGACTCATGTGCATGACACAGAAACCTATGCACTCTGCTCTTCTGCACAAAGAGATACAAGGGTTTTCCTGTCCCAGGCACCGGGTGGGCTCAGACTTATGCCTAGTCAGAGCTGCCCGAATCCCTCATTCACAGGCCAGAGATTCCTGGACATGAGTATGTGCAGTCAGTAGATATTGGCCCCCTCAGGTCTCTGTCCCTGATGTCATTGGACCTCCTGTGACTCCATCTGTGATTCCTCACCCGGGAAGGAAGATCACACAGTGTCTACTTCTAGTGTGTTTTAAGATAAAACAAACACATGACAGCGGCGGTGTCCTGGTCATTGTAGCCACTCACTCAGACTGTACATTGAAGATCATACACTATTTGCCCCATTCTTTGCTTCTGGTAGTTGAAAAATTCTGCTTTGTCCCAGCCTTCTTTTTAGTTAAATCCAGTGCAGATCCCACTACATAGTGTGAACTGCTTTAATTACTTGATTCACTCTGTGATACCCTACAGAATAAATCACATCAGTGGTCATTTGTGCACTTAGTAAATGTATATGCAAAGGGAGATTAAGACACAATGCAAAGACCCTTGCGTACAATCTGGGAACCCGAGTTATGTGGGTTGGAGCTGGGAACTCAAGCACTGACTCCCATGTGACATATTCCGTGTGTCCACCAGAGGGGCGATTCTCTTTGTGTGCTGGTCATCTGGTCCTGACCCCTCAGCTGCTCAGCTGTGGGCTTTCCCTGCCCTGCAGATGTCACTCTCCCCAATGGGGAGAAATCCTGGCCCTGATATAGTTTTTCATCTCACCTAGAGCTAGGCTATTTTAAGGAGGGGCTTTATTGGCCTTCTGAAAGGGGAAGGTTTGCATGAAAATCCCCATCCTGTGGGTTAGGAGACCCTATAAAGAGCGAAAGACATTTTGTGGTCATTAAGGCCTGGACATAGTGTGGGGCATCTTCAGCATGGCCCGCACTCTGCTGCTCCTCACCTTCCTGGCCCACTGCACAGGTAGAGCCTGCTGGGAGTTGTGCAGGGCAGGGAGGGGGACATTAGATGACAACTCTCCCTCCTACCGGGAATGGGTCCTTCTGTCTCACTGATTTCTCTGTTGTTTCCTTTCAGGGACTTGGGCCCAGTTTGTGCTGAACCAGATCCCCTCCGTGTTGGGGTCTCTGGGGGAGAAGGTCACCATCTCTTTTACCCGCAGCAGTGGAGACATTGAGTCATACTATGTTTACTGGTACCAGCAGCGCCCTGGGAGTGCCCCAGAAACGTGATCTATGATGACAATAGAAGACCCTCTGGGGTTCCTGATAGGTTCTCTGGGTCCATTGAAAGTTCCTCTAGTTCTGCCCACCTGACCATCACAGGGGTGCAGCCTGAGGACAAGGCTGACTATTTTTGTCAGTCGTATGATGATAGCATCTCCAGTCTCACAGTGGTCCAGACCTATGGGGAAGTGAGACCAAAACTCCCCAGAACACTCCTCCTCCATCAGCGCAGCTCAGCTCTGCCCTGTGTTCTGCTTGGGCTCTCAAGATTTAATTGTCTATTTGCAGTTTTCTCTTTTGTTTTCAAAAATACCGAAATCCCTTGAGAGATTAGATCAGTATAGAACACAATCTTTGTACCTGTTAAGGCCTGTGTTTTATCCCTAGAACCCATAGAAAGAACAAGCCAACAAAACTCAACCCAAACCAACAGTAATAAACAGATTTTTGGTGTGTGTTTCCTTATTATTATTTTTGCAACTTTGTTTTTGAACACCATGGTTTACATACATTTGTAGGGAAAAACAAGTACTTTTGCTTCCTGGTTTTCATTCATTGACATTGCCCTCCCAATAACACTTGAAGCAGAAACAGTTTAATAGAATTTCTTGTCTGGATTTGCTGCTGTTAGGTAATAGTGTCTTTCCTGTGTCTTGAACTTTTGCTGTGAACTTTTGCAGCATCACTGGCCTGGACTATGTAGATGATCAGATCACACTTGCCCAGATATCATAACAGAATCATCAACAGACTACCTGCTGTGCTTTCTGGAAGGTAAAATTTTCATGAATGAGCTGACTGATATGAAGAGTGTATTCTAAACTGAGAGGAAGCCATTAGTTTGCATCCTGTTTAATAACATCCAGTCCACCATAAGGCAAGCGGTATAACCCTCTTGAGTTTCAGTTCCCACTCTTGCAGCCAAGACAATAACAGAAACCGAATGACTTTGATGGTTGAGTCACCTGAACAGGGGAGAGAGTGGCACACTACAGAAGCTCCAACCAACTTGTCACACAATTTTAAGCGACATTAGGTGTATAATCATTGTTTTGGATTTTCATTCTTGGTGTGATGAAATAGATAACCTCATTCATAGTTTGTGGAAGTATCATCAGATACTTTCCCAGTCTGTGGGAAAATATACAGAAATTTCACAAAAACAGTAATAATTGATCACTCATTTGACTCAGCTATCTCACTTCTAGCTATTATCAATGCCCCCAATAAAAATATTCTCTATCCCCAAGATACAGCAACAATCAGTGGAAAGGACATATGCTCACTGTTCACTGCAGCACTGAGTACAGTATCTAGATTTGACACCAACCCAGTGTCCAGCAACAGAGGACTGAATAATGAAGGTTTTTGTAACATGCAGAGTAGTGTACTTTACAGTCCTAAGGAAGGATCGAGTCAGGAAATTTACAGAAACTTGGGTGAAGCTGTAGAATTCTGCAACGATATAAGTCAGAAGAAGGAAAACAAGCAATCATCTCACTTATTCGGTACCTAGAGTACCATGGAAGGGAATGCAAGTTCCCAAAGTGGGACAAACCCCGTGGCCCTAGATGACAGCAGTAGAAAGAAAAGAGATGAATGAAGGAATGGAGAAGTAAGAGGAGGACGATAGGAGGAAAGAGCCTATGGCACATTGGTGGTATATGAACCACCAATGGTATACGAACGTATCTAAACCACCTGGAACAATCTTATAGACA
Source organism: Cryptotis parvus (assembly GCA_021461705.1). NCBI lineage: Eukaryota > Metazoa > Chordata > Mammalia > Eulipotyphla > Soricidae > Cryptotis > Cryptotis parvus. Next base: position 34,440 of record JAJIBD010005400.1, read on the forward strand.
GGGTAAACAAGCTACCATGATTAATCTTTATAAAGTGCTTGTTACAGTGGCAGGATGACTAGGGTGGGAACCTGGGGATATGGCAGGAAATTGACAGTCATGGTGGATGGTGTTAGAGTATTGCTAACCTGAATATTTAGTTTGAGCACATTGTAACGCCTTGGTCCTCAAATAAAAATTACATTTAAATTTAAAAATTAATTCAAATATATGTACAATCTATATTCACTATTGCTCTAGTACAATAACTAGGATATGGAACAGCCTAAATGTCTACAATAGAAAATGGATAAAAAAAAACTTATGGTATTGGGGTTGGAGTGATAGTGAAGTGGGCACGAACTGTCTTTACATGTGGTTGACTGTCGGGCGCTCCGCCGGGTCCCCGACAGTGCTGGGAAGTGAGTTCCCTTCTACCTCCGGGCCGGGCGAGGAACGGATGAAAACTCAGGAATCCGATGCAGTTTTAAAAGGCTTTACTTATCACAGGTTCAGGCATACAAATCAGCAAAAGGAAAAACCCGATGCTTAGGATTCCAGGCTAGAACCCCAGCCATGTGTAGGCCAAGATGGCGACCACCACGTGTAAAAGCTTCCAAGGGGAATGAACGCTCACAAGGAGAGATCTCACAAGGAAGAAGGAAGGGAGAGCGGGAACCGGCTAGTTTATATCCCTGTAACTCAGACCTTCCTCCCACTGTTATGGAAAGCAGGGAGGGTCCAATGCCCTTAGGTAATCCCCTCCCTGCACCTCACCTAGGGCCTTTACTGTGCTAATGTTTTGAGCTGAAATCTGCTTAAGAATGCTTTTGTAGAGTAGAGAAGGGGGTTTCTGAGATGGCATGTCTCTGTACCTTTACCAACACCAATGCCAGTTAAATATTTCTCCAAGCCTTCACAAGTCTCCTCTACTTCATTGTAGTTTTATATTTTAGTTGCCTTTGAGTATATCAGGGAGCCATGCTTGTTTGCTTGGAAGCAAACAGCATTTCTCTCTGGTCTAATTACTTAGGTGTCCTACGTGGCCAGGCTAATATGCTGGTAAGATCTAGCTAGTCCCACGATGATTGTGATAGCATGGGAGAATATTTATACCAGCTACTACAGCATACATGGTCGGATAAACTGCCACATTTAGACTACCCCCCTTATCTACGGAGTGATTTGCGGGAGGCAATCCAGAGCAGATGCAGCGGCCCTTAGGAGTCCTGCAACAGTTGACCTTTGTTAACCCCCCCTATATGCCATATAGTCCCCTGAACTCCACCAGGAATGATCCTTGAGTGTACGCATAGGGGTACCTGAGCACTGTCATGTGTGGTGCACAAACAAAAGACAAAACAAAAAGGAGTTAGGGTCTGGAGTCGCAAATTCTTAGGAATCATAAAGAATCTAGCCAGTAATGCAAAACACAAGTGGAGTTTATTAAGCCAGCTAGCTGGGGTCAAGCTTTAGGCATTCAGGCCAAGCAAGACCCCAAGTAAGGGGAAGCTATAGTCACTATTTGCATCATAACTTGGGCAAACTTAAATTAAAAAAGAACATGATTAAAAGAAAGACATCACTCAAGTTGTACAAACACGTTGTATTGATATGTCCTGGGATGTTCTAAATGTTAGTATGCCCTGCCTATACCCAAGTGGTTTCTGGATAACTCGAGGGCCAGAGAAACTGTTACTTTCAAGTCTGCCGGGCTGAGCCTGCCTAGATATTCTTTCCAAGGCCAGATGGGGTGTGTGTGGGGGGGTGATGGCATGCCCTTGGTAACTTTTCACAGCATCCAGCATCACAGAGGCCCTGTGGCTCATTGAACAAGCCTCCTGCTGTTTTCTGACCTATCATAATGTGCAGCCATACAATAAAATAACATCATGCGGTTCACAGTAACTTGGTTGGAACTGGACGGTATCATGCTGAGTGCAATAATCTAGAAGCCAGAGGACAAATACAAGACTATCTCATTTTTCCTATATAGAGAAACAAACCATGACATCACGATCACGATCACGATCTTCCCGTTAATCATCTATTTGCTAGAGCGGGCACCAGTAATATCTCAATATGTCCTGTCACATGCTGTAGAGCGAAGGGCATCGGCTTGGGACAGGAACATAAAGAGCCTCAAACCATTATATTAGGTCATGAGAATGATCTAATATAATTGTTACTGGCATTTGGCATATCAAATACAACACGAGCAGCTTGCGAGGCTTGCCGTGCGGGAGGCATACTCTATAAACACCTCCAAATAAAGCCTTTATTGATGAACCCGCGGGGCCGCTTAGGCCGCGGAGCCGGGCTGTGATGGGCTGGTCGGCTGGGTGGAGTTCTGATGAGAGGGAAGTCCAATGTGGAAAATGGCGGCGCCCATGGAGTGGGTGGGGGGTCGTCTGGCTTGTTGTGAGGTTCTGCCGGGGTGGTGGGCCAAGGCTGGAACCCACCATGCCTCCCGACTGCCTCATGAACGGCTGGGCACAGGGAGAGCAAGGAACTGCTCTGCCCCGTGTCTGAGAGTCTCTGGACCAGCATACCTGGGCCGGATTGAGGAAGAGACTGCTCCAGGGTGGGTGTCGATGATCCGGGCTGTGATGGGCTGGTCGGCTGGGTGGAGTTCTGATGAGAGGGAAGTCCAATGTGGAAAATGGCGGCGCCCATGGAGTGGGTGGGGGGGTCGTCTGGCTTGTTGTGAGGTTCTGCCGGGGTGGTGGGCCAAGGCTGGAACCCACCATGCCTCCCGACTGCCTCATGAACGGCTGGGCACAGGGAGAGCAAGGAACTGCTCTGCCCCGTGTCTGAGAGTCTCTGGACCAGCATACCTGGGCCGGATTGAGGAAGAGACTGCTCCAGGGTGGGTGTCGATGATCCGGGCTGTGATGGGCTGGTCGGCTGGGTGGAGTTCTGATGAGAGGGAAGTCCAATGTGGAAAATGGCGGCGCCCATGGAGTGGGTGGGGGTCGTCTGGCTTGTTGTGAGGTTCTGCCGGGGTGGTGGGGCCAAGGCTGGAACCCACCATGCCTCCCGACTGCCTCATGAACGGCTGGGCACAGGGAGAGCAAGGAACTGCTCTGCCCCGTGTCTGAGAGTCTCTGGACCAGCATACCTGGGCCGGATTGAGGAAGAGACTGCTCCAGGGTGGGTGTCGATGATCCGGGCTGTGATGGGCTGGTCGGCTGGGTGGAGTTCTGATGAGAGGGAAGTCCAATGTGGAAAATGGCGGCGCCCATGGAGTGGGTGGGGGGGTCGTCTGGCTTGTTGTGAGGATTCTGCCGGGGTGGTGGGCCCAAGGCTGGAACCCACCATGCCTCCCGACTGCCTCATGAACGGCTGGGCACAGGGAGAGCAAGGAACTGCTCTGCCCCGTGTCTGAGAGTCTCTGGACCAGCATACCTGGGCCGGATTGAGGAAGAAACTGCTCCAGGGTGGGTGTCGATGATCCGGGCTGTGATGGGCTGGTCGGCTGGGTGGAGTTCTGATGAGAGGGAAGTCCAATGTGGAAAATGGCGGCGCCCATGGAGTGGGTGGGGTCGTCTGGCTTGTTGTGAGGTTCTGCCGGGGTGGTGGGCCAAGGCTGGAACCCACCATGCCTCCCGACTGCCTCATGAACGGCTGGGCACAGGGAGAGCAAGGAACTGCTCTGCCCCGTGTCTGAGAGTCTCTGGACCAGCATACCTGGGCCGGATTGAGGAAGAAACTGCTCCAGGGTGGGTGTCGATGATCCGGGCTGTGATGGGCTGGTCGGCTGGGTGGAGTTCTGATGAGGAGGGAAGTCCAATGTGGAAAATGGCGGAGCCCATGGAGTGGAGTGGGGTCGTCTGGCTTGTTGTGAGGTTCTGCCGGGGTGGTGGGCCAAGGCTGGAACCCACCATGCCTCCGACTTTG
>JAJIBD010005401.1:0-54166 GCA_021461705.1 Cryptotis parvus
AAATCAATAACAATTACAGACCTCATTCCCATGACCTGAAGGAAAGGTTTGGTGCTTCATGTTACTGGAGCAAGAAGTTGCCCTTGGGCTACACTAGCATGTGACAGGATGTATGGAGATGTTACTTGGGTCCACTTGAGCAAATCGGATGAGCAATGGAAAGACAAGTGATACAAGTGATAACTTAATTAAAATTTATAAAGCAAGACATTATGAATGTCTAAAAAATAAAATTTATTTCTAAAAAGACTAAGTTGATTATCCTGAACAGAAGGAGGTATAATACCCTAAAATTCTATTAGCATGGTATATAACACAAACGAATTAAAAGAAAACTGATCAGTTCAATAAATAAAAAAGATATAAACAACCAAAGTTTGAAAGACATTTTTTATTTTATATAAATACATAAATTGCTTCTGAATTCAAAGGAATTTTAAAGAACAATAACAAGAATTAAATACAGGAGCTGCAGAGATAAATGAATGGCTTGAGCACATAGGCCCAGGGTCAATCCCTGCACAGCACGGAACCCCCAAACACTTCCACGAGCAACTTCTGTCATGGAGCATGTACTGCCATGTATAACCTATGTATAACCTAAAAATGAACAAAACAATTTTTTAAAACATATTAACTATTTTCTTTATTTTCCATTTAAAGAACCCTCTCAAGTAGAAGGGAAAGAATAAAAAACTGGCCATTTTTGCAGGTATCTATGTAGCTAGCAGATCAGACGATAGAAAATTGAAGATGAATAGTGTTCTAGTTTTAAAAAGGCAATGGTATAAATGAGGAGAAACTTAACAATCTGATAGAGTAAAATGGATTTAAAATAGTTATCATAATAGTTATAAAGTAGTTATCATAATTTAAAATGCAAAAGAATCACCAGGGAATTTAATATCCAGTGTTCTATAATCTACTTCAGATGATTTCCATTGAAATTGTGAATAACATTTAGAGAATTTTTTGAGTTATACAAATGGAGACATTCTGGGGAATGATGTAATCTTATTTGGAATCTCATAACAGTAGAGTCTAAGCAATGCAATTCTTTTCAGGGGACTGTTCATTTCCAGGAAAAATTAAAAAAAGAAATTCAGGTATCAATAACTAAACACAAGTAAGTGCGTGTGTGCAAATGCGTGTGTGTGTGTGTGTGTGAAGAGAGAGAGAGAGAGAGAGAGAGAGAGAGAGAGAGAGAGAGAAGTTACAGTTACAGTGCTAGGAGGTGGTTCAAAGGGATTTAAAAGGTTAAGATAATTGCAAAACTAGTCCATAAACCAAACAAGTGTTAATCCAAGTTCCAGTAGAAAACAATGAAACTTCAGGCTGAGGCAATAAGATGGGAGAGCATAACTTAAAAGTATAAGAACGGGGCCTCAGCTGACTATGGAACTCCGAGGAGGGCAGATGGGCTTTGGGAGTGGGCCCCGTCGCCTCCGGGGGGTCCCCGGAAGCAGCCCGGATGGGACTCGTCCAGCACACTAGCCACCATTTTCATTGTCCGGGCACTGGGAAAATGCCCCAACGACCAGAGGACCAGCAGAACCAGTTCGAGCCCAGGTAGGCGGCTCCAAAGAGGCGGGAAGCACTGGGAAGTCGTCAGACGGAGGCGTGGTCACCCCTTCCCCCTCCATCGTGACGAGCCCGGTTTCCCGCCCGGAGCTGCTGGCGGGCCGGCATCCAGGGAGTCTTGCAGGCGGCTCGGGAGGCGGGAGCCTGGCTCGCGCCGGGCCTCAGCTGACTATGGAACCCGAGGAGGGCAGATGGGCTTTGGGGAGTGGGAAGCAGCCGGATGGGACTCGTCCAGCACACTAGCCACCATTTTCATTGTCCGGGCGCTGGGAAAATGCCCCACGACCAGAGGACCAGCAGAACCAGTTCGAGCCCACTAGGGTGGTGAAAGGATGATGTTTTTTGGTACACTGCATTCTGCGTACAGCAGGAGGGTTTGCTGAGAAGGAGATATACAGAGGAAGGAGATGACATATAGATCCCGCGGGTGGTTGGGATTCGGGAGGGGAGGGAGACGGGACGTTGGTGATGGGAGATGGGTTCGGTGGAGGGTGCATGTTGGAACCCTGTGGAGCCAGGACTCTACATGAGCATCCTTCAATTAAAAAAAAAAGGAGAAAAGGTGGAAAAAAATAAATAAATAAATAAATGTCTGCAGGGCTAGCCACAATGTGTAAAAAGAAGAGGGAGAGAGATGCAGAGATAGAGAGAAAGAGAGGAAGCAGGGCTATCGGCTATTAAGACAGCCTGGGGGTGAGTGGGAGGGGGTGGGGTACATTGGTGGTGGAAATGGGGACTGGTGGAGGGATGGGTGCTGGAATACTGTATTACCAAGAACCAATTGCACCTTTGTAATTGTATGTCTCACGGTGGTATAATAAAGAATTTAAAGAAAAAAAAAAAAAAAAAAATAAAATAAAATAAAGAATTAAATATTTAAAAAAAAATTTAAAAAAAGTATAAGAACATGAGAAAATTGAGAACTCATGGTTTTTTTTAACTTGCCGACTGACAAGTAAGGAACTTCTTGATAGCAGGCTTGGCCAAGAGTGACTTAGAAGCTTCTATTTACAGCCCTTTAAGCCTTAGGCTTATGCAAATCACTTTCAGGATCTGTGTAATACACAATTTGTGCAATAAGTGGCATTTAGAAGTTAAGTCTAGAAGCAGGGACCCAAAGTGGCTCTCCCAGAAAGTGCAAAAGTACTTTTCATTCAGCTGAAGATATACCTAGCATACTTTCTCTTGCCTTCATAAACGTGATCTGAACTCTATTTTTTTAAGTAAACTGTATTATAATAGGTTACTGTTGACCAATTTTCTACATGATTTACAAAATTTGTTTTCAATGGAATTTATGGTGTATTCCAATACCATTTCTGTTAGCATGACTTGTCAGAAATTATCTTCATTTCTAATAATTCCATGGTGGTAGTTAAAAGTCAGGAAATGGAATAAAGAATGATTAAATCTAATAATTCTGATCAAACAAAACAAGAAAGAAGGAACAGCAGGGAATCAACTTTGGCCTATGAGAATAATTTTCCTACTCCTTTGCTTTTATTATTTTTAATTTATTTTTATTAGCAATTTTATTATAACACCTTGAGATAAACATTTACAAAGCTTTACATATTGGGTTTCAGTCATACAATATTGCAGCACCCATCCCTCCACCAGTGCACATTTCCCACCACCAATGTCCCCAGATACCCTCTACACTACACTCTCCTGCTTGCCTCTATAGCAGGCAATCTTCCCTCTTCTTCTCTCTCTCATCCTGTTCTATCCTTTTTCTTATTTTACTGAAATGAAGACAAAGAGGACAAAGAAAAACTTTTCTCAAAGCATGTCAGGATATTTTTTTCAAGCCAATGTGCTCATGAGTATATTGGTTGCTTTTCTTAATATATGAGAACTAATAAGTGTTAGTCTAAAAAAATATTAGCTATTACAGATAACACAAAGAGCTGAAGATACTAATTTGGTAAGGGTTTGAGCCAATGTATTTAAAAAAATAACTCAAGGGTTGGGGGGTTGGATTGAGCTGGTGTCTCTTCTTTTGTTGAAAAAATATGCTGGAAAAAATTATAGAATAGTAAACTGCATGGATTGGACCACAGCACTAGTGTTTAAGGAGGCCTCAATAGTTCTGAGTATCAGCTTATGCTGATTATAGGTAATCGGACCAATGATCAGACTAACCTTGAAGTTTAACTTTCAAAGTGCCCCCTGGTACTTTCTTATAGGTTCATGCCAAATAAGACTTGAAATAAGTAGAGGAAAGATGTTTATGGACAAGACAATTACTTTTCTGATGTGACTGAAGAAACAATGTGTTATGATAAAAGACTGGATGAGAAATAAGTTCAGGTTCTTACTTCACTATCAACACATGGCTGTCCATTTTCAGCTGTCACTGAAATATTTCAGCACAGGTCATTATAAATTAATATCCTGAGTTTAAGTTAGTGTGACATGGAATTGTGATTCAGTTGAGACTCTGGAATAAGATATTACCTATACTGTAGGGTTATTATGATGATGTTGGTTGTTTCATAGAAAACATGCATGCCTAGTATCTTTTATTACTACTAAAATTTACATATGAATATAAGTACTGGAAAAATACAGTTTTCTGAGATTTAAAAATGCTAGTTATAGATTAGATGTCCTTATATCTTTGCATAATCAATTCATTATTCTACTTTAAATAGAAACATTCTATTGCATATTTATTTTTCATAATTACCTTGAGAAGGAATTCAGATTCAGATTTGTTACATTGTTTCCCTTCCTATAAGAAGCTGGAGGTAGGCAAAAGACCAGGTAGGTATTATCTCATTCCCAGTTTTTAATGAGGGATTCAAATTTTAGAGAGTAGGTTAGGTACTGTATTTCAATGGTAGAACAATGTAACTCCCTTGCATGTGGGAGGACCTGGGTTCAATCTCTGGAACTGAAAAAAAAATCTGTTGGATAAACTCCCTGTAGGTGACAGTTAAGAAAACCAATAATAATAATACTAATAATAATAATAATAATAATAATAATAATAACAACAATAATAATAATAACAACAACAGCAATAAAATAATAAAATAAAAACCGATCCTGAGTGTGGCCTGACAAGTATAAAAAGGGCTTCTGAGGAGAATCTGAACCTGGCCTGGCAGTTATAAAAAGGGTCCCTGAGGATAATCCCAGAGCAGGACAGAGGGGGAGTTGGAGACTGTTGGGGGAGAGAGAGGGCCTGCCTGCTGGAGAACTTGCTGGGAGAAAGACAAGGGGACTGTTGGAGAACTGTTGGGGAGCAGGCGAGGCCTGCCAGCCTTTTTTTTTTTTACCAAAAAAAAATCAAAAAGAGATTAATGATTATTAGCAATCTTCTTAATAATGCAGCTACTAATGGAGAAAAAAGAGTTGGATGTCATCAAGTTATCTTAAAACATTATGCATTATAAAATATGCTCTCTAGAACAGTTGTTAGTATAATAAAAAAATAGCTACATCTCTAAAGCACTATTTTCTAATTACTAGTTTGGTTATTATGACATCAGAATAGGCCTTTAGAAATTACTCTAGAAAATATAGCTGAGGGCCGGAGTGATAGTACAGGGGTAGTCATTTGCCTTGCATGAGGCAGACCTGGTTCAATTAGCAGCATCCCATATGGTCCCCTGAGCATTGTCTGAAGTAATTCCTTATTGCAGAGTCAGGAGTAACCCCTGAGCATTGCCATGTGTGTTCCAAAAAGCAAAAAAAATAAAAAAATAAAAAATAGAGTCTGTATGTTTATCCCATAATTAGGGTGTCTTCCAGCTGGATCGCCTCCATGACACCCCAATGTCAAGCATCCTCAGCAGCTAAGTAAGCATGATTGGCTCTAGCACCAGTAGAACTGATTTTAGTACTTGTGGCCAAAGTCTAACTCTTCCAGACTGTGGAATCCTGTGTGCTGAAGGCCAACAGAATATTTTGAACCTGAGGGGATAAAAACAAAATATAGACTTCAGAGATCTGAGCCTAATAAAAAACAGCTGCCACATGAGAATCTGTTTTGACTAACTGTTGAGTCAAACATATGCACTAAGTTTTTTCAGGTCTTGATATTCAGATTTTTTAGGCATTCTGGTTTGCTTCCTGAGTCAGTTAGATAAGATGGAAGACAATCTGTTTTTTCAGAGTGCAAATATTACCATTCCTGTCCTCTCAAATCAGAAGGCAGACCATATTAAACACAGACCATATTGAAAACATGGAAATATGGAAAAGGAACATTTTTCTTAAAATTATAGCATTACCAGGAAATTAATGGTAGGAGATACTATGATGAGGAGTGGAGCAATAGCTCTGACAATAGGTGTTTAGTCTTTGTGCATGAAAGATGACAGAAATCTGACACAGACACAGAACATTTATTCTATAGAGAAAGCATTCATATTGATTTAGTACAAGTCTTAAAGAGTTTATTTTGCAAACAAACCCCTACCTATGTTATGATCTTATCCTCACTCCACTTCATTGGCTATGTGAAACAAATTGACCTTTGTGGGTAGGCCAGTCTTAGATTCAGAATTTGGGTCACTTGTTCTTGAATAAGCTTTTATTACCAAGCACAGTTTTATTCTCAAGAAATGCAGAGTTTAATAAGCAAGATGAGATAGATACACAAATGCCTAGCGCACAAATACTATAAGACTATACAGGATAATGACAAAGAGGGGCCTACAAAGTAGACAGATGATCTAGAAAAAAGTAACTCTATAAAACACAGAAGTAATTTATTTTGCCATAGAGGTTGCAGAGAAATTTCTGGGTTCCTTAAGCAGGAAAATGACGTGATAAGACATATCTGTTAGATTCACATTACTAGTCTGATATGAAAATCGAGAGTGACCAGGAAGAAATTTAAAGGCACTATGCAAACAGGAAATAAGTAAAATTCCATTAATACTGCAAGTATGCATATAAACTAAGACCAAGAGAAAAACATGCGGCAGAGTTTGAAAATAATTTTAAGAAATAAAGTTTATATAGCCACAAGATTTAAGGCTTAAAAGGAAGATCCAGTAGAATAAATGATTCTGAGACTCTTGAAAAGAGTCAAGTAGCAGCCTAAACTGGCAAAACTGATAGGCAATATAGGATCTTCACGTCTCATTCAAGTGAGAGAAGGAACGGAGTTCCGACCTCTGTCGCTGTTTCAGAGTCATGGACGCTGTCTCGTTTGCTTAGGCATCGGAAATGAGATGGGTTGGACATGCAATGCAATTTGGAGACGACTGTTGGACTAGAGCCATTACCGATTGGATCTCACGGGATGTCAAAAGATCACATGGCCGCCCACCTACAAGATGGTCAGACTTCTTCGTCAAGACCCTGAATGAACTGTTTGAGGCTCTTTGTATTCCTGAAGCAACCAGATGCCATTGGGCTACACTGGCACGTGATACGATCCAATGGAAATGTTACTGGCGCCCACTTGAGCAAATCAATGAATAAAAGGATATCAAGTGATCAAGCAAATCTAGGATCTTGGGCAAAAGTCTTGTTGTTGGATGACAGGCTTAGCTCTCTTGGGAGCTTTGCTTTGGTCGAGCAGGCGCCAGTAACATTTCCATTGGACCCTATCATGTGCCAATGTAGCCCAATGGCATCTGGTTGATTCAGGAATATGAAGAGCCTCAAACCGTTCCTTCATGGTCTTGACAAGGAAGTCTAACCATCTTTTTTTTTTTTTTTTTTTTTTTTGCTTTTTGGATCACACCCGGCAATGCTCAGGGGTTACTCCTGGCTCTGCACTCAGGAATCACTCCTGGCGGTGCTCGGGGGACCATATGGGATGCCGGTGATCGAACCTGGGCCAGCATGGGCCGCCGCGTGACCTTTTGACATCCCGTGGGATCCAGTCGTGGGATCTGGTGACCTTTTGACATCCCGTGGGATCTTATAGGTGGGCGGCCACATGATCTTTTGACATCCCGTGGGATCCAGTCGGTAATGGCTCTAGTCCAGCGGTCGTCTCCAAATTGCATTACATGTCCAGCCCATCTGATTTTGAATGCCTTGGCAAACGAGACAGCGTCCCTGATTCTGGAACAGCAACAAAGGTCAGAACTCCGATTCCTTTTCTCACTTGAGTGAGGCGTGATATTCCAAGCATAGCTCTTTTGATCCTCTCTGGGAGACCCGAATAGCATTCTCATCCTGCTTTCATAGGGCCCAGGTCTCTGAGGAGTATGTTAAGCAGAGAGAACAGTGGAGTCAAAGAGATGTGCCCGAACTGGAGGTTCTTTGTCCTTTTAGCTATTTCTTCATTGCCTTTCTCTTCCTCCTGCGCAGCTCAGGTTTTAGGTTGTTCATCATGTTGACTTCTTGACCTAGATACACATAACTGCTGCATTCAGAGATGTCTGTTCCATTGAGAATGAATGGGGCCTCTGGAACTAGCTCATTTTTCATGAAATTAGTTTCCTTTAGATTCAGCTGTAGACCTATCTTTTTTCCACATTTTCGGTTGAAGTAAGCCAGCATTTGTGCTGCTTGGCTAATATTTGGTGTTATTAGAACTATGTCATCAGCGAAGCAGAGGTAGTGTAGTTGCCGACCGTCTATCTTCATTCCCATTCCTTCCCATTCTAATTGTCGCATAATGTTCTAGAGGGTGGTGCTGAAGAGTTTTGGTGAAATGGTATCACCCTGTCGAACCCCCTCTTTTGACATCAATGATCACTTCCTTGTAGAATAGTGAGATTCTGGTGGTGAATCCGTAATACAGCTTAAGCCAAGGTTCATTCTAATGAGATCTCTCTCTCTATGTAAATGCTGATAGAGGGTGTGGCAGTTATAGAAGTCATTTTGACTTTGAATAACTTCTGACTTATTATACATCTACTAAGACTTCTATGTTATCTAGATTGGGCAGAGCTCCCTTTATATCCACTGCCCCCAGAGTGGGATAGTTAGAATTTATCAGGAGACTACCACCCTGGCTACATTGAGACTATTGTTTAAGATTATAGGAAGCATGATACTAGTTTGCCCTCACACAGGCGAGTGTGACCCTTTTAGTATACAGAGATACTCAGCATCACCCTGGTGCAGATAATAAACAAGAAGGACCTTGTGGGTACCATCTAGATTACATGAAACCCATAAAATTAAGAAGTATTACTTTATACCAGCCCCCTCTCTCTCCAGTGTTTTACGTAAGAGATCATCTCAGAAGAAGGGATTAGTCCTTGGCATACTCCTTTGTTTATACCTATAACAGTGTGTGGCACCACCCTTCTACACTCTTCTACTATCTAGAAGCTATTTAGGGTTCTTTGTTGACAGGGCCCTCCCTGTCAACAGTTAGGCTTACATTGGTGTATTTTAGGGACTGACTTGAGGCACTCGCCCCTTCTTTTGGGTAGGACTCCTTTCTGGTAGAATCCTTTTTCATGGGAGACCTGGGCTAAAGTTCTTTCATTTTATTGGATTGTAGTAGTAGAGCTTTTGTACTATTCAAATCCTATTTGGAACTGAGCCAGACTCGTGAGCTTTCATCTGTTCCCCTGGTGGCCTCGGAGGTAGAAGAGTACTTCTGTCCTGATACTGTTGGGGACCCCAGAGGCTCCCCAACATCTGGCATCCCTGGATGGGCCTCCCCACATCTGGAGGTTCCACTGAAATGCTGATAAACTTTTCCTGAAAAAAATTAGAGAACATCTTCCAAAGCTAGAGAAATGAAAATATGATATTAATGCATTTGTCACTTTAAATTTTGTCTTTGCTATTTATTATTACATTGTTTACTCTCAGCAAATGTGTTTTCCATGGCCCTACTGACTTTCCTGCAAAGCTCCCCAAAGCACATCTTTAGAGTTCCTGAGGGAAGCACAACATGAGTTCACCACAAGAAACAGGAGAGCATAAAATATTTGCAAACAATATTCCTAAGACAAGAATTCCTGACAGCTTTTTAAAAATTCTTAAGAAAGAAAAAAAATAGAACATTGTTGGTAACCCTTGTGCTCAGGAGCCTCCTTGCATCCATGCTCTGTGCTCAGATGTGGCTGCTTGTGGTGCTCAGGGCTGCACATGGCTCTGGGGATTGAACTAGTTTACACTATGCAAAAGCAAGAGCCTAACATCCTATACTATCTCTCTCACCCTTTCCAGTATCTTTTGAGTTATAAATCCTCTATACACATAAGCTGATTCACACAGAAATTATTTTATTTCACACCTATATAAATTTAAAATATATTCATTGCACACATAATTTCATATATAAATTATTCTAAAGTTATCCTGTTTTACTTAATCAACGCTCATAAAGTTGATTTTTTCTAACAGTATAAATTTTAAAATACTTTGGAAATAAATTTTAAAAAAATTATAACATATTATAATATGAACTGAGTTATCTGATTATTGTATTTTTATAATGAGTCATGAAAATATTAATGACTCCCAACTTAAAAAGTGTGAAATCAATTTTCCTTGACACAAAGAAAGTTAATAAAGTCAAATGGCTGAAAAAAAGTGGTAAACTCTCTTTTATATGCAACATATTTTCTACGTAAAATGTGTGTGTTACCATTTACACATAATAGGTAACATGCAAATAGGTGTTCAGAACCCACACTGCTATCCATGTTGTATGATCAGCTTGACTGACTTAAAAGACACTCACATATATGACCTCACAATACCATAAGTCAGGATTGTGAGCACAGTTTAGGTGCATCCTCTGCTAAAATTTTCACAAAGTTCCAGTTAGTGATGGCCAGGTGTCTCAGGAGAGCTACAAAGGGGGAAAACGCATTGCCAAGCCCTCTTAGATTGCAGTGAAATGTATCCTCTTGCAATTGCTTGAATAAATTTGCCATGTTTTTTCTTGGTTGTGGCCCAGGGGTTTGATCTCAACTTCTAGAATTAGAAGGATCTCAACTTCCTGCCCTCTCTGAAGGCAGCTTACATTGCAGAGTTCATATCTTCAAACTAAGAGAAAAATCCATAACATCTTCATAGGTGTGAGACAGGCACACACACACACACACACACACACACACACACACACACACACATATATATATCTCCATGCACACACACATAATAATGATTATGAAAATTACATCAGTGTCATCCACCAGTCACCTTTGTCATCCTTCCCACACTGTGAGACTCTAATAGATTATAGATGATACAAGGTCTGAGCATAAAGGGTTTGTGCAAGGGTTGGTCCACCAGTATCTAAGACACTAATAGTACTTTGATATATGAATAAGAAATTCACTTGCGGTTAATTTTAATATGAAGCATATATTTTAAAATTATTGAACCAGAGACACAGATACATGGGGAAGAGCTGCTACCAGCTCTCCCTGTGCTCGGCTAATCATGAAGCATCCAAGAGGGAAGGCAGGTTCTAGCCCTGGCCTGTCATTCCAATAGAGCTTCACAAGAAGCCAGAGGAACCCCCCACACCATTTCCAACACCCAGACTCCACAGTTTGATAGAGCTCCACTAAAGAGAAAAGCCAATCTCTCCCCTTTGTGGTTCATCAGTAAATGCACAAACTGAGAGCCTACCTAATACCGAGAGTATCCCACCCGCACGGCAGAGCCTTGCAAGCTTCCCATGTTGTATTTGATATGCCAAAACAGTAACAATTATAGACCTCATTCCCATGAACTGATTGAATGGTTTGAGGCTTTTCATGTTGCTGGAGCGAGCAGATGCCCTTGGATTACACTAGCATGTGACAGGACATATGGAGATGTTACTGGGGCCAGTTCCAGCAAATCACTGAACAACAGGAAGACAAATGATACAATTGTTTTCAACAATGATAAAGCCAATGGGGCCAGAGAGAGTACAGCCAAACAGGAAATTTTTTGCCTTGCACCTAGCTGACGTAGGTTTGACCCCTGCCATCCTATATGGTCCCCTGAGCATCTCCATGAGGAACTTTGGAGTGCAGACCTAGGACTAACCTAGGGGTACTACTAACAGAAACAAACAAATAAAGTAATGATAAAGTCCAAGACAATATACCCAAGAATATACCAAAAACAAATAAAATAATGATAAAGCCCAGAATACATCTGAAAACTGGTCTCATTTATTAGTTACCATTTATAGATATTCATCCACTATTATTTGTGAAAGGAAAGGAATGGAAAAAAGATGAGAAAAAAAAAAATAATGAAGACTGTGTTACATAATATCTATTAATCAATGAAGGAGAAAAGAGAGAGGAAGGAGAGACAGAGAGAGAAGAGAGGAGAAGAGAAAGGAGACAAGAGGAGTCTGGCCACCTGCTCCCAACCAGCTCCATCCCTGTCTCCTTGGATCAGGGACTATAATATGTTATAGTCCCTGACAATGATGGCCCCACTCCATGAGGGCCACCATTTTCCACATCCAGACTTCCCTCTCATCAGAACTCCACCAAGCAGATGAGCCTATCATATCCCTGCTCATCCAGACCCATCCCGCAGCAGTGTTTTTTCAAGTCCGCCCAGGCACCCTGATCCAGATACTCACAGACATGGGGCAGAGCTGCTACCAGCTCTCCCTGTGCCCAGCCACTCACAAGGCACCCAGGAGGGATGGTGGGTTCTAGCCCTGGCCTGCCACTCCAGCAGAGCCTCGCAACAAGCCAGACGACCCCTCACTCCATAAGGGCCACCATTTTCCACAGCTAGACTTGCCTCTCATCAGAATTCCACCCAGCAGACAAGCCTATCGCAGGTCAGCTCACGTGGCCGCCAGGGTTCATCAATAAAGCTGGATTTAGAGGTGACTACAAGAGTATGCCGCCCGCACGGCAGAGCCTGGTATGCTACCCAGTCATATTTGATATGCTAAATACCAGCAACAATTATAGACCTCATTCCCATGACCTGATGAATGGTTTGAGGCTCTTTATGTTTCTGAAGCAAGAAGATGGCCCTTAGCATGAGACAGGACATATGGAGATGTTACTGGTGCCCACTGAACAAATTGATGATGAACGGGAAGACAGTGAGAGTGATACAGTGAATCAATGATCAAAGAGATTCTCCCTGGCTTACTACTAAATTAAGCAGAAGCATAACATTAGGCAAAAAGAATGTAGGCAGCAATAGTGAAGCTAGCACTAACAGCAGGTATTTAGATATTGCATTTTTTCAAGAGAAAAATTCATATTCTTATAACACAAGATTCTGCAGAAAAACTTGGAACTTCTCAAAGACTCTGTTGAATGGTCTAAAATAAACAAACAAAATCACTGGTGCACTGCATTATTTTTTTTCTTGGAATGTTCAGTCCACAAAAATTGATAGCACACATCAAAGAGAATAGACTGCAAAATCAAGAATGCACTTCAAATATTACGTGTAGAGGTGTTACAGAAAGATATATTACCTTTATACTTCATTTGTGCTTAAAAGAAAGTAAGTTTTCACTCAACACCATACATAGATTCTTGTAAACTGAAAGCCAAAGTATATAGAAAGACTTCATAGATGTGGGTAAAAGCACAAACTCCACCCCGAAACTTTTCTCAGTTAAGAAATATTTTTTCTCATGTAATATATAAAATATTTAGAAAAAATATAATATTTCAGAACTGTTGGGGATTTGTCACATTCTAGAATGTATTGCCAAGAATTACTGTGTCATGCCATGGTGAAATCAGAACAGATAAACCTGGACTTGATATCTATGTCCACAAACTGCAAAGTACTCATCTTTCGTAAATTAGTTCTTCCATTTGTAAATTTCAAACAAGTATAATAACAAGTATAATAAAGTTTATGCTAATTAGTCACTATTATAATCAGGTTTATCGTTATTACTAACAACAGTCCAAAAATCATTAGTGTTACCTAAAGAAAAATTCTGATAAGTCACAGTAAACTATCTTTATTTTTTATTTATTTTTTTCTTTCTGAAGCACAATGTCTGAAATTATTTTCTTTTTATTTAATTTTTTTATTATACCACCATGAGGTATACAATTACAAAGATGTTCATGTTGGGGTTTCAGTCATACAGTGTTCCAGCACCCATCCCTCCAACAGTGCCACCACCAATGTCCCCAGATTACTTACCCTCCACCCCTACTCTGCCCCTATGGCAGGCACTTTGCCTCCTCTCTCTCTCTCTCTCTCTCTCTCTCTCTCTGTCTCTCTGTGTCTCTCTCTTCTCTCTTCTCTCTCCCTTCTCTTACACATTGTGGCTGGCAATGCATACATTTAGGGGTTATCATGTAAATCCCTTTGCCTATATCCAATGCTCAGTTCTAGGCTGTTATTATCATTTCCAATGATTATTAGCACACTGTTCCCTTCCCTGTCTTACCTAACTTCTGACTCCCACACACTTGTAGTAGAGGCACAGTAAACTATCTTTAAACAAAGGTGAAGATGAGACATCCTGGAAATACTAAAAGGGCAGTTAATATTGATAATCTTGTTGGAGTGAAATTAGCCAGAAGGAGAGAGACATATATAGAATGACTGCATTTATTTGCATGACATATATATGTATTATGCAAATATATATATATATATATATGTATTATGATACCAATATCCAAGGTCAGGCAAAATGTGGATCGGGAGGTCTTTCCAAAGGTGGAAACTACCACAAATGTATGGGAGCAGAGGTTAGGTAAGACAGAGAAAGGAACAGTGTGCCAATAATTGTAGAAAGTCTATTACAATCCACAACATGTAAGAAAGGGAAGAGAGAAAGAGAGAGAGAGAAATAGAAAGATAGAAAAGAGATGGAGAACCTGCCAGCCACAGAGGCGGGCTGGGAGGGGGGGAGGGTATCGGGGACATTGGAAGTGGGAAATGGGCACTGGTGGAGGGGATGGGTGCTGGAACACTGCATGGTCGTAACCCAAACATGAACATTTTTTAATTGTAAAATAAATAAATAAATAAATAAATAAATAAATAAAATAAAGTGGTAGAGCCCTCAGACTAAAAAATGATAATCTTTATAAAGGAATTATCTCAATATCATGTAGAATTTCTACAATCATTTGCTCATAGGATGTCACTCTATATGAGTTATAAAATAAAAAATCATGTCAATTCTCCAATATTACTTAAAAGTCAACAAGAAATATCTTATTAGGAAAAACTGTTTTACAAAAATACAACCCAAATATTATGTGTTAATATTTTATGTTATCTAACAGCCAGCTTCTGGCACATCTATCCAAAGATTAGGCTAGTTCTGTTGACTTTGTGTCCTGTTTCTAAAATGAATTAAGCAGGTTTCCTCTTTCCTCTTCAGCTAATTAGAGAATTTTAGAGAAAGAAATAAAACTGACATCACCTATAATAAATAACCTAGTCTCACAAACATCCCATCTGGATAATATATCTGGAATTACATAGAAAATAGATTTGGCATTCTAAACTGTAAATCATGAGTGTTTTGAGAGTTTAGATCCTAAAACAAAGTAAATTATTTACCAAAAATAAATAAAATACTTTAGTATTTCTTTGTCCCCCTGGTAAAATTTCATGGTCTAATAATTCATGTGGCTTTGTTTTCTGAGAGTCTAGAAAATTCAAAGAACAGAAAAACATAATCTGCAGTCTAGAATTATTTCCGTGAAAGACTTGGCAGCTGTGTTTCTAATTACTTGAGTAGAGACCTTAAGATGACCATTTCCAACTATTGAGCTAATGCCATCAGAAACTACATAAGTGTATTTTTTAAACCCACTTAGTTGTTGGATAATAATATTTTCCCACAATTACAATAATATGCTTCAATTATAAAAATACTGCCAATTTATCATACACAAGATCGCTTAAAAGAAATATAGAGTATACACATTGCATAAAACATCACTTCAACTTTTGTGTATGCTTTTATGCCTTTATACAAAGGCATAAAAGTGCCTTCTCACTTCTGTCCTATATATACATATTTTCTCACATGGCATCATCGTAAATGTGCTATTTTTTTGTGCTCTTATGCTTTTAATGCATTGTGTTCCATCTCCCAGACAAAAAAATAAAGAAATTAGTGTTTCTGCTTTTCGAGTTGTTTGTGTTTTGAGTCACACACATGGTGCTTAGAGTTTATGCCTGGCTTTGAACTTAGGGTTCAGTCCTGATGGGGCTTAGAAACCATATGGAGGACCTGGGATCAAACCCAGATTGGTGGCATACAGAGCAAGTCCTTTATTCGCTATGTTTCTTCTCCAGTCCTAGAAGTTAATGCTTTTAAATATCTGATAACTAAGCAATATGTGGTTACATATCTTTATATAGAAGCATTAGTATACATACTCCCGTCCTCTAATCATTGTGCATTTATATCTTCATACATGTTTTCTTTCATTTCACATTTTATTTTCTGTGACTACTCACTAATCCCTTGCCCCTGCTCTGTCTGTCTTGGGTTTTGGGCCACATGGGCCTTACTTGGCTCTGCACTCAGGTCACTCTTGGTGGGTGGTGCTTGGAGGAACATCCGTGGTGCTCGGACCAAACCTGAGTGGGCCAAGTTCAAGGCAAACACACATCCTATAGGCTGTATTATCATTTCCTCCCTGCCTTTTCTCTTTCTACAGAATCATTGTGGCTTAACTATTATAGTAAATATTATTTAATAGTTGGCACATCCCAGAGATAATTCTATCACTCTTTTCTCACATTCCTGTTAAAATTTTTTCATTGTGCTTATAATGATCAAAGGATAGACTTCAATATTCAATTGAAAGTAGCATTTTTTCAAAGCAGATAATTATAAAATCATTTAAAAGACAAATTAAATATTTATAAGAGATTAAAGTGAGGTACAAGTCTGAGCATAGGTGAAGAAAAAGATTGACTGAATCATATGATAAAGGGAAACTTGCTGAAAAGTATGACATAGAGTAAATCTTGAGGAACAAATCTGGGTAAGTACCAAGTAACCAGGAAGAAAACCTCTCTTGATTCTTGATCTTGCTAGGAAGGCATTAATTTTTCTTCTTTTCTTTTTCTCCTTTTTTTTTTTTTTTTTTTTGGGTCACACCTGGCAATGCTCAGGGGTTACTCCTGGCTCTGCACTCAGAAATTACTCCTGGCGGTGCTCAGGGGACCATATGGGATGCCCAGGGATCAAACCGGGTCGAACACGTGCACAGCAAACACCCTACCAGCTGGAGTATCGCTCCGCCCCAATTTTTCTTCTTTTCTTCAAATAAAACATTTTCCTCAGATTCCCTCCATTTTCTCTTAATTGTGAAGTTTCTTCCTGAGAAAAATGAGTCTTAGCAGTTTTGTTATAAAGATATTTTAGGATGTATTTTAACAAAACTAGGTGGAGTAGTCTGAAAAACTAAGGCTATCTATACCTATAATTATTATATACATATTCAGTCACTGGCCAAAATGTTTTTGGGCAATGTAAGACAACATAATCAGTAGCATTTATTGAGATTTTATGATTTGCAAGAGTTTGTTCAAATATTTCTAATGACAAAATATAAGTTTACTCTTCCCAAACACTTGTTAGGTACGAATTATTATTAGCTCTATTTTATAGATGAGGAAAGTGAGGCACAGAGAAATTTTGTAATCAGTCTATGCTAGTCAGGATTTCACTTAGCAATTTGACTATAATGTCGGAAAAAAAATATTATGACTTCCTTACTGCCTCAGTGCATCTCAATTTTTGTATTTGTTTTTAAAATTTGTATTTACTATCATTGTTAAATATCATTCATTTTCTTCTGTAATTTCTGTGATGAATATAGTAATACACATTTTTTTTCTGAAAACACATGCAGAATTTACGTGAAAATGACTCAGAGAATCTTATATTGATTTTCAACATTGAATTCATTTTTGAGCTCCCTAAACTTTTGACTAGTTTTCCTTCTGTCAGTTAATGTCTACATCATCTGTCTTCTATAAGCTATAAATCTGTGGCTACTTGCTGCTCAGTTTTGGCTCTCATGTGTCCTGTCCATTGTTTAATGATCCCTCCTCAATCTCCTATGGAAAAAATGCTTATGGTACTGAGCTTTAGAAGTAAATGCTCTAGCCTTATTATTTTTCCTCAGTGAGTAATAATTACTTCACAGCAATCTTTTTCTGTTGTTTTGGGTGGGAATAAATATAGAACCATAGTTTATTTTGTCCTGTATATTACTGAAATTGAAAAAATACTAACTTCTATTTGCATAATTTTAAATATACTATAATTATTTTAACAAGTTTTTTGTAAGAGATAGCATAACAGCTAAACAAGTTCCTGTTATCAAAAACAAAAATGTAATAATCCAGCAGTTAGTAAAACACTATTAATTTCTGCTGATTCTGCATGAGCACTACGGAACCATTATTTTCAGTAGAAAGCTTCAATTTAAGAGCTGAAGCAATAGTTCAGCAGGTAGGGCATTTACCTTGCCAACGGCTAACCTGGATTTATTTCCCCGGCATCCCATATGATATCCCAAGCACCGCCAGGAGTAATTTCTGAGTGCAGAGCCAGGAATAACCCCTGAGCATTGCTGGGTGTGACCCAGAAATAAAAAAAAAAAGAAAGCTGCATTTTAAAATAACAATCACTGTCATTTGTCTTCCTGTTGATCATCGATTTGCTAGAGCGGGGCGCCAGTAATGTCTCCATTCATTGGGAATAAGGTCCATTATTGTTACTGTTACAAAATTTCTCATAGTTGGGTTTGTGGCATATAATTTTTTCATCCTGGATCTGGTCACTAGTATCAAATTCCCTCTACCAGTCTTTCCTAGTCTTTATTTTTTTAATTGAATAACCTTAAGATTGCAGTTAAAGGAATGTTCATGAGCTCTCTCTCTCTCTCTCTCTCTCTCTCTCTGTCCATTGTCTCTGTCTCTGTCTTTCTCTGTCTCTGTCTCTCTCTGTCTTTCTGTTTCTCTCTTTCTCTGTCTTTCCTATTGGGTGTTATGGTTTGCAATACAGATACTGAAAGATTATCAGTTTACCTACTTTCAACACCCAGTTCCTATCTAAAATGATCATTCCCAACACTCATTGTGTTCTCTATCCTAACTTTGCTTCTCTATCCTAACTTTTCCCCAAAGACACTCTTGTGGTTAGTGTCCGACCATAGACCAGTCATCCTGGTCCCTGTATTTCCTGGACTTGAATATTAATCTCACACTATATACATATTATTTATACCCCACAGATTAATTCTATACATGTCTTTCTCCTACAGACTAATTTCACTCAGCATGATACTCTCCATGTCCATCCATTTACAAGCAAATTTCATGACTTCACTTTTCCTAATGGCTACGTAGTATTCTGTTGTGTAGATGTACCATGGTTTCTCTATCCAATCTCTGTTTTTGGGCAATCAGGTTGATTCCAAATTCTGGCTATTGTGAATAGTGCTGCAATGAACATAGAAATGCAGACGGTATTCCTGCTCTGTGTTTATGCACCCCCTGTTATATTCACAGAAGTGGTGTTGCTGGGTGAAACAGAAGCTCAATTTCTAGTTTTTTGTGGATTGTCCATGATGTTTTCTAAAAAGGCTAGACCAGTAGGCATTTCCACCAACAATAAAATCGAATTTCTTTTTCCCGTATAAATGCCAACATTGATTGTGCTTGTTCTTTTGCAAGTGTGCCAGTCTCTCTGGTGTGAGATGATATCTCATTGTTGTTTTGGTTTGCATCTCCCTGATAATTAGTGATGTAGAGCATTTATTAATGCACCTTTTGGTCATTTGAATTTCTCCTTTGAGGAAGTTTGTTTTTCATTTCCTCTTCCCATTTTTTTGATAGGGTTGGATGTTTTTCTCTTGTAAAGTTTTACCCGTATCTTATAAAAGTTTGATATTAACCCTTTGTCAGATGGGTACTGGTAAATAATTTTTCCCATTTTGTGGGTTGTTTTTGTAGCTTGGACACCATTTCTTTTGAAGTACAAAAGCTTCTTAGTTTTATATAGTCCCATCTTTGTTTCCACTCAGTTGGTCAGTGGTGTTTCATCTTTGAAAATGCCTTTAACTTCAATGTCATGGAGGGTTTTGTCTGTATTTTCTTCCATGTACCTTAAGGATTCAGGTTTGACGTTGAGTTCTTTAATCCATTTTTATCTGACTTTTGTGCATGAGGTTAGAAAGCATTCTGAGTTCATGTTTTTATGTATAGCTGCCAGGTTTTCCCAACACCACTTGTTGAAGAGGCTTTCCTTGCTCCACTTCATAATTTTTGCTCCTTTATTAAAGATTACAACTCATATATTTGAAGGTACAAATATTTGAAGGTCACAGATACAGAGGGCAGAGCTGCTACTTGCTTTCCCCATTGCACTCAGCTGCTTTGTGGCTTTGGGTTTCATCAATAAATGAATGAACTGAGAGCCTACCTACTACAGAGATTATCTTACTCTCATGACTGAGCCTGGTAAGCTACCTGTGTCGTATTCAATATGCCTGGAACAGTAAGGATGACAGACCACATTCCCATGACCTGAAAAAATGGTTTGAGGCTCTTCATGTTCCTCTAGCGAGCAGATGCCCTAGGGCTACACTAGCATGCAACAGGGATGAATGGAGATGTTACTGGTGCCCGGCTCCAGCAAATCAATGAACAATGGAAAGACAATTGATAAAAGTGAAGTGATATTTGAAGGTCTGTGTGAGGATATTAAACTCTGTTTCATCGGTCTACAGTTTTTCCTTTATTCCAATACCAGGCTGTTTTGTCTTTATTACAATACCCTGATGTATTTAATCAAATATGCCACTTTGTACTACAGTTTGAGGTTGAGGAAGGTGATGCTTTCTGTCTTCTTTTCCCAAGAATTCCTTTGGGCTTTTGTATGGGTTTATTGTTCCTATGAATTTCAGGATTGTTCAGTCTATTTCTTTGAAAAATGTCATGGGTATCTTTATAGGCAGTGCATTTAATCTATATAATGTGTTGGGGAGTATTGCCATTTGGATAATGTTAATTCCTCCAATCCATGAATTGGGGATTCATCTCCAAGTGTCCTCTTTTATTTCTTGGAGCAGAGTTTTGTAGCTCTTTTGGTACAGGTTCTTTACCTCCTTAGTTAGGCTGATTCTGAGGCACTTGATTTTTGGGAAGCACAATTATGAAAGGGATATTTTTAATACCTCTTTCTTTTCTTTCATTACTTATAAATATGAAAGTAATGGACTTTTGGGGTATTTATTTTGTCTCCTGCCACTCTCCTATGTAAATTTATTGTCTAGGAGCTTTTTGGTGGAACCTTTAGGGTTCTCTTAGTATCATGTTATCTGCAAATAGTGAAATCTTGACTTATTCCTTCACAACTTGATGCCCTTGATATATATTTTCTTGCCTAACTACGATGGCAAGTACTTCCAGTACTATATTGAACAGAAATGGAGTGAATGGGCAATCTTGTTTTGTGACTAACCTTAGAGGAAAGCCTTTTAAGTTTTCCTCATTGAGGATAATGCTTTCTGTGGGCTGTGGTAGATGGCTTTGACTATATTGAGGAAAGTTCCTTCAACTCCCAATTTATTGAGAGTTTTTATCATGAATGGGTGCTGGATCTTGTCAAATACTTTCTCTGCATCTATTGATATTATTGAATAATCAATTATTTTCTTTTATTGATATGGTATATTATGTTGACTGACTTGCAAATGTTAAACTGTTCTTTCATCACCAACTTGATTCATACTTAGTCATGATGTATGATCTTTGATACCTGTCATTGGATTCTGGTTGCTAGTATTTTGGTGAGGATCTTTGTATCTGTGCATCAGAGATGTTAGCCTTTATTCTTTTATTTTATTATAGTGTCTCTGGTTTTGGGATCAGGGTGATATTTGCCTCATAGAAACTGTTTGGGACTGTTTATTTTTCTTCAATTTCCTGGAAAATTTGAAGAAAAGTAGTAATAGGTTTGTTCTTTGAAAGGTCTTTGAAAGTTTGGAAGAATTCAATAGTGAATCCATCTGGACCTGGGCTTTTGTTTTTTGGGAAGAATTTTGATTATTATTTTAATCTCTTTGATCATGATAGGTTTATTCAGAAATTCCAGTTGTTCTTGGTTCAGTTCTGGAATATTATATTAATCTAGCAATTTATCCATTTCTTCTAGGTTCTCTTGATTCATGGTATATAGACTCTAAAAATAATCTCTGATGATCTTTTGAATTTCTGTGGTTTCTGTTGTGATATGTCCCTTTCCTTTCTGATTATGTTTATTAGAGTTCCCTCTCTCTCTTTCTTTGTGAGTCTTTTTTAGTGGTTTATATATACATACTTATTTTTAAAAAGTCCCAACTCTTTGTTTCATTGATCTTTTGGATCATTTTTGGGGATTCCAGCTAATTAATTCCTGCCCTAACTTTTTGTTACGTTCATCCTCCTACTTGATTTGGACTCCTTTAGTTTGTCGTTTCTAAGATGTTAAACTGTAAAGATAGTTGTTTATGTGATCTCTTTCTTTCTTCCTGATGAATGCTAGCAGAGATATAAACTTTCCTCTTAACACTGCTTTTGCTATGTCCCGTAAATTCTGGTAGCTCATGTCCTCATTCTAATTTGCTTCCAGGAATCTTTTGATTTCTTCTATGGTTTCTTCTCTAACCCACTAATTGTTCAGTAAGCTGTTTAATTTCCAGGCATTTGATTTGAGTCTCCACTTCTGTATGTAATTGACTTCTATTTTAAATACATCATGATCTGAAAAGATAGTCAATACATTTCTATCTTCTTGATTATATGGAGGTAAGTTATGTGGCCTGGCATGTGGCCTCTCTTGGAAAATGTCTCTTGTGCACTGAATAAGAATGTTTATTCAGCTTTTAAGGAATAAAAAGCCCACAACAGAAAATTTTCACATTTGGTTATTAAAGTTTGGGTCTTGTCATTTCTATGTCCTCTCTTCATCAGAATTATGCACTGAGCTAATGCCTCTAGATCTAGTCTATCTTTGTTCCCAGTAGAATAATTTCATCCTTTTAATAGTTGAGTCACTTTGCATAGAACATAAATAACACATCTTCTTTATCCAGTTACCTGTTGATGAACACTTAAATTTAATGAATTTAATTGTTGTCTTGCTGTTTAAAAAAACTCTTCAAAACAAAATGAAACAAAACAAAGGGAATAAATGGAAGTCATGAATCATCAATGAGAACTCACCACAAACATTTTGAAAGGGGAGATTCAAATTCTGGTACAAGCAAATATGCAGCTACTCTCTCTCAGCATTCCTAGCAATATTCCGGACACAAAGAAGAGAGGGGAAAGGGGAAAAGGATTTTTGTTTTTCATATGAGGTCTTGGAGATGACCTTAAGTGATTCCATTGAAGAGCCAGAGATGTGCCATTAATGGTTCATGCACCTCTTCTTTTTGTATGAGACAGGTGGCTTCCCAAAATGATGGCTTTAGTGTTCTTAACAACTTATGATTTAGGATAAATTATAGCAAACTTCTTGGGAAATAGAGCCAATAAAGTTTCCAAAATCTAATGAAAAAATACCTCCTAGTGCTTTAAGGGAAAGGTCATATTTAATTCTAAGGTTAGCAACAATCATAAATATTTGAGTGTTTAATAGTTTCCAAAAATGTCCTGTAAATGTGGAATTAATTTCAAAACAAGAAATATGGACCAGTTTATAAAACTCTTAGTTCAACATCTGTGATTTGTGACAGAAAGACTTGGACAAGACAGAAGATAGCGTATGTAGAAATAGAAACCCAGTGGAAATAATTTGGAAGGAATATTTTATCTCTTGAGTGGCATTGTCTTCTTTGAATGTTTTCTTTTGAAGACTATGGTGTCCATTTATTGCATTACCTTATAGACTGATTCATAAAAATTAATATAAAAGATTTACTTTTATTATGATCAAAAATGGCCTAGTTATAAATAAGAATTTGAATTATTTTATTATATAATTAACTCAATTTCAGATGTTACATGCAAAAACTAAAGGACATAAACTGAATAAATGATACATACAAATTCAGGATAAATTTATAGTATTGGGTTATAATGACCTTCAAAATAAAATGGCATATACACAAAAACACACATTAAGTTTACAATGAATGGGTATAGCTTTATTTTTATTTCATTGTTTTGCAGAGGAAAGAGTTAACCTCACTTTTCATCTTAAATTTGCTTCTAAGTACTTAAAACTCATCTACTAAATTTTTTCTACAATATAGCACATTTCTCCTTAACATGGGCACATATTCAATATGTTCTAAGGCTCTAACTTAAGGATTATAATATTTCTGTTTTAATAGATACGCTCATTTTTGGAGATTAAAATTTAACTTTAAAGACACATCTGGTGCTGGAGTGATAGCCCCGTGGGTAGGGCGTTTGCCTTGCATGCGGCTGGCCCGTGCCAGCCCAGGTTCGATCCCCCGCATCCCATATGGTCCACCAAGCACCGCCAGGAGTAATTTCTGAGTGCAGAGCCAGGAGAAACCCCTGAGCATTGCTGGGTCTGACCCAATAAAGAAAAAAAAAATAAAGACACATCAGTGACAACTTGGCTTCTTCCCTTCCTATCCGGAAGCCCTTAATATCTTCTTCTTCCATGACTGCTATGGCAAGTAATTCCAGTACCATATTGAATAGAAGTGGTGAGAGTGGGCAGCCTTGTCTTGTCTCTGATCTAATGGAGAGGCTTTCAGTTTTCCCCCATTGAGAATGATGCTCACTGTGGGCTTGTAGTAGATGGCCTGGATTATATTGAGGAAGCTTCCTTCAATCCCCATTTTACTGAGAGTTTTTATCATGAACGGGTGTTGAATATTGTCAAATACCTTCTCTGCATCTATTGATATAATCATATGCCTTTTATTTTTCCTTTTTTGATATGAGGTATTATGTTGATTGACTTGTGGATGTTGAACCATCCTTGCATTCCCGGGATGACTCTCCTTGTTCATGGTATATAATCTTTTGATGACTCTTTGGATTCTATTTGCCAGTATTTTGTTGAAGATCTTAGCATCTGTGTTCATTAGGGAGTTTAGTCTGTAGTTTTCCTATTTTGTGACATCTCTTTCTGCTTTGGGTATCAGGGTGATATGTGCCTCGTAAAAAGCTATTTGGGAGTGTTTCTGTTTCTTCAATTTGCCAGAAGAGCTTGAAAAGGATTGGGAGTAGGTCCTCTTTAAAGGTTTGGTAGAATTAACTGGTGAATCCATCTGGACCTGGGCTTTTGTGTTTGGGGAGATTTTGATTACCAATTCCATCTCCTCAATGGAGATAGGTTAGTTGAAGTATTCCAAATCTTTTCCTGCAGACTTGGGAGACTATAGGAATTCAGGAATGTATCCATTTCTTCCAGGTTCTCTTGTTTCATGGTATAGAGGCTCTCATAGTAATCTCTGATGATCTTTTGAATTTCTGTTGGTTTCTGTTGTGATGTCTCCGTTTTGATTTCTGATTCTATATATTTGGTTCTCTCTTTTCCTTTTCTTACAAGTCTTGTAAGTGGTTTGTCAATCTTGTTTATTTTTTCAAAGAACCAGCTTTTGGTTTTGTTGATCTTCCGGATTGCTTTTTGACTTTCCGTCTCATTGATTTCTGCTCTAATTTTTATTATTTCTTTCTTTCTGCTTGGGTTTGGCTCCCTTTGTTGATCACTCTAAGATCTTAAGTTACGAAGTCAGACTGTTTGTGATGGCCTTTTCTTCTTTTCTGATGAGTGCTTGTAGTGCTATGAGCTTGCCTCTTAACATTGCTTTCGCTGTATCCCGCAAGTTCTGGTAATTCGTGGTCTTCAGTCTCATTTGTTTCCAGGAATCTTTGGATTTCCTCTTTGATTTCTTTTATGACTTGCTGGTTGTTCAGCAGTGAGCTGTTTTGTTTCCAGGTACTTGGTATTGGTCTCCGTTTTTGTGTACAATCATGATATTATACCTGGAAAACCCTAAGCTTTCTACCAAAAGTCGTAGAAATAATAGATTCTTACAGCAGAGTAGCAGGGTACAAAATCAATACCCAAAAGCCAATGGCCTTCCTATATGCAAATAATGAAAGAGAAGAAAGGGACTTTAAAAAAAACTATCCCATTCACAATTGTACTGCATGAAATCAAATACCTAGGAGTCAGTTTGACAAAGAATGTAAAGGATCTCTACAAAGAAAACTACAAAATATTACTTCAGGAAATAAAAGAGGACATGAGGAAATGGAGACATGGATTGGAAGGATTAACATTATCAAAATGGTAAAACTCCCTAGAGCTTTATACAGATTCAATGTGGTCCCTATAAAGATACCCATGATGTTGTTCAAAGAAATTGAACAAACACTCCTGAAATTTGTATGGAATAATAAACCCCCACAAATAGCTAAAGCAATCCTTGGGAAAAAGAAGATGGGAAGGATCACTTTCCCCAACCTCAAGCTCTACTACAGAGCAGTTGTAATTAAGAATGTGTTGTATTGGTATAGAATCAGACCCGTAGACCTATGGAATAGAACTGAATATCCTGAAACACACTCTCAAATATACAACCACTTAATCTTCGATAAAGGCGCAAAAAATATTAAGTGGAGCAAAGAAAGCCTCTTCAACAAATGGTCTGGGAAAACTGGGCAGCTATGTGTAAAAAATGAACTTAGACCTCCTTCTAACGCCATGCACAAAGTCAGATCAAAATGGATTATAGCCCCCGCTGGACAACTTCCGTCCCGACACCCTGCAGCTCCCCTGTCTCCCCACCAGTTGCATTCCTGCAGCTGGCACTCCCAAGGCAATCAGTTCCAGGTTAAAGGGCTGGAACTTTGAGAAGGGAATCAAGCCACACCCAGCTTCTTTGAATCTTTCGCCAGACTACTTACACCACGCACCCTGACTCCTGAACCACCCACCAACACCACAAAATTCAAAACCACGCCAGACACGATAGCGTCCACTGAAGTAATATCTATCAACCTGAGATACCATTGAGCATTTTCCCCACCAGTCTTTGCTATCATTCCTAACTGCAAAGTATCCAGGCACCTACTAACTATATTGACTACTCACCCAGAACACGCATTTTCAACTTACAATAGTCATTATGGTAAAGCAACGCAGAATTCCTTCAAGCTCTATGATTGAAGTCACTAATATAGATGAGTCAAGCAATAACGATGAGCTATATAACCTCTCTGAAAAGGAATTACGGAAGCAACTGTTAAAGATTCACAAGGAACTCAAAGAAACAATGGAATACAAAGTCAATAAAATACAAGAGGACATGAGAGCAGAAGTGAGTAAATTTCAGACCAAAGTACAAGCAGAAATGGCAGATATTAAAAATGAGCTAAGTGAACTGAAAAACACAGTGGAAGGCCTCCAAAGCAGAGTAATATCTACTGAAGAAAGAATTAATGATCTCGAAGACGAGGTTGAGAGATTCTCTAGACAACAATAGAAGATGGAAAAAAGACTCACAATCAACGAACAGACTACCAGAGAAAATAGGGATGCATCCAAAAAGGAACAACATACACATCATTGGGGGTCCCAGAAGGGCAAGAAGAAAACCCTGATGAAGAAGAAACTGTCAAAGCCATCATCACTGAGAAGTTCCCGAATTGAAGAAATCATGCTCCCAGGTCAGGAGGCCAGAAAGATACCAGCTAAAAGAAACCCAAATAAGAATACTCGAAGACACATACTTATTAAAATGGCAGAAATGATAGACAGAGATAGAATACTGAAAGCAGCCAGATCAAAGAAGAAAATCACATACAAAGGAGCATCCCTGAGCTTTATAGCAGACTTCTCAGATGAAACACTCCGAGCCCAAAAACAATGGTGGGATATTGTGAAAAGACTCAATGAACTTCAGGCCTCACTAAGAATTCTTTACCCAGCTAGATTTACTTTCATATGTGAAGGAAAGATACACAACTTCATGGATAAACAACAACTCAGGAACTTCATGGACTCAAAACCAACTTTATAAGAAGGATTGAAGGTTTTTTTGTAAAATAAGACAACCCAAAACCACAAGAAATTTAAACTGAAAGATAGCACAAAATCCAATGACAATAATCTCTCTCAACGCCAGTGGTCTAAATGTACCAATTAAGAGAAACAAGGTGGAAAATGGATTAAAAAAACTGAATCAACCATTCTGCTGCCTACAAGAAACACATGTGAATAATCAGAGCAAACACAGACTCAAAGTCAAAGACTGGAAGAAACGTTCTACACGCAAACAACTCCTCCAAAAAGGCGGGTGTGTCCATACCGTATCTGACAATACAGACTTCAGGCTGAAAAAGGTTAATAAGGGAGAGTGAAGGCCATTTCAATGTATACCAGGAAGAAATCACACTACTAAACATATATGCGCCAAAAGAAGGGGCCAGCAAAATACTTAAAACCACTATTAATAGACCTCAAAGACATAACCAGTAGCACAATAATACTCGGAGACTTCAACACTGTTTTATCAACTATGGATAGATCAACAAGACTGAAACTCGCCAGGGAAATACTGGACCTGAAGGAAGAAATGGGAGAAAGAGATCTGGTTGATATATACAGGGCTTTTCATCCCAAAAAGCTGAATACACATTTTTTTCCAGTGTACTTGGAACATTCTCCAAGATAGACCATATACTGAGCCACAAAAGCACACCTCAACGAAATAAAAAAGATAGAAATTGTATCAACTATCTTTTCAGATCATGATGCACTGAAAATAGTAGTTAATCATACCAGAAGCAGGGAGTCAAACCAAACACCTGGAAACTGAACAGCTCACTGCTGAACAACAAATGGGTCATAGAAGAAATCAAACAGGAAATCCAAAGATTTTGGAAACAAATGACAATGAAGATACCAACTATCAGAACTTGTGGGACACAGCAAAAGCTGTGTTAAGAGGAAGTTTATAGCTCTGCAAGCATACATAAGGAAAGAAAAAAAAGGCCCACATAAATAACCTGACTTCACAGCTGAAAATATTAGAAAAAGACCAACAAAAGAAGCCCAACCCAGGCAGAAAAAAGGAAATAATAAAACTTAGGGAGGAAATCAACGAGCTGGAAACCAAAAAACAATTTGAAAAATTAATGAAACCAAGATCTGGTTCTTTGAAAAAATAAACAAGATAGACAAGCCACTGGCAAGACTTGTAAGGACAGGAAAAGAGAGAATCAAATAAATAGAATCAGAAACAAAAATGGTGACATCACAACAGAAAAGACAGAAATTCAAAAGATCATCAGAGATTACTTTGAGAACCTGTATGCCACGAAATATGAGAACCTAGAATAAATGGATAAATTCCTGAAGTCCTATAACCTCCCACAATTGAAACAAGACCTTCATTACCTGAATAAGTCTATAAACATCGAGGAAATTGAAACAGTAATTAAAAATCTGTCCAAACACAAAAGCTCAGGAACAGATGGGTTCACTTGCAAATTCCACCAAACCTTTTAGGAGGACCTACTGCCTGTCCTGTTCAAGCTCTTCCAGGAAATAGAAGAAACAGAAACACTCCCAAACAGCTTCTACGAGGCACATATCACCCTGATACCCAAAGTAGGGAGAGACAACACGAAGAAGGAATATTACAGACCAATCTCCTTGATGAACACAGATGCTAAGATCTTCATTAAAAAACTAGCAAACAGAATCCAAAGACTCATCAAAAAGATCATATATCATGACCAAGTAGGATTCATCCCGGGAAGCAAGGATGGTTCAACATTCGCAAATCAATCAACATAAGACATCATATCAATAAGAGAAAAAATAAAAACCATATGATTCTATCAATAGATGCAGAAAAAGCATTTGACAAGATCCAGCACCCATTCATGATTAAAACCCTCCAGAAAATCTGGAAAACAATGTGGACATTCCTCCAAAGACTAGAAATTGAGCTCCCTTTTGACCCAGCCATACTACTCCTGGGAATATACCCTGGGAAGCCAAACACACACAGCAGAAACACAATGCGCACTATTATTTTAATAGCAGCACTATTCACAATAGCCAGAACCTGGAAACAACCAGTATGCCCGAGAACTGATGACTGGATAAAGCAACTGTGGTACATCTACACAATGGAATACTATGCAGCTATTAGGAAAAATGATGTTATGAAATTTGCCTAAAAATGGATGGACATGGAAAGGATCGTGTTGAGTAAAATTAGTCAGAAGTAAAGAGAGAGATATAGAATGACTGCATTTATTTGCATGACATAAGTATATCAGGGGTCTTACCAAAAATGGAAATTACTGCAAACGTGTGGGAGTCAGAGGTTAGGTAAGACAGAGTAGGGAACATGTGTGAATAAATGTCGAAAGGGCTATTACCAACCTAGAACTGAGCATTAAATACAGGCAAAAAATGCACATGGTGGCCTCTAAGTGTATGTAGTGCAATCCACAATGTGTAAGAGAAGGAAAAGAGAGAGAGAGGAGATAGAAAAGCGATAAAGAACCTGTCATTTAGGCAGTCTATGGGTGGGGGAGGGAACTGGGGACATTGGTGGTGGGAAATGGGCACTGTTGGAGGGGGGGGTGCTGGAACACTATGTGACCTAACCCTCTAAACATTTACAAAGTTGTAATTGTATATCTCACAGTGGTATAATAAAATATATAATTAAAAATGGATTATAGATCTCAACATCAGTAGCTTTAAAGATGACACACCACTGACAAAGCAAATGGAAGCAAAGATAAACAAATGGGATTATATAAAATTGAAAAGCTTCTGCACCTCAAAAGAAACAGTGACCAATATACAAGGACAATCCACAGAGTGGGAAAGGATATTCACCCAAAACCCATCTGACAAGGGGTTAATATCCAGGAAATATCAGGCACTGGTAGCACTTCACAAGAAAAAAGCAGCTAACCCCATCAAAAAAATGGGGAGAGGAAATGAACAGAAGCTTCCAAAAAAGAAGAAATTCAAATGGCCAAAAGGCATTTGAAAAAGTGCTCTTCATCATTAATCATCAGGGAGATGCAAATCAAAACAACAATGAGGTACCATCTCACACCACAGAGACTGACACACATCTAAAACAGCAAGAACAACCGGTGCTGGTGTGGATGTGGGGAAAAAAGGACTCTCATCCATTGTTGGTGGGAGTCCCGATTGGTCCAGCCCTTTTGGAAAGCAATATGGGCATTCCTCCGAAAACTAGTTATTGAGCTCCCATTTGATCCAACAATAGCACTGCTGGGAATATATCCTAGAGGCCTAAAAACACATAGCAGAAACACTATCTGTACTTCTTTATTCATTGCTGCACTTCACAATAGCTAAAATATGGAAATAACCTAAGTCCCGAGAACAGAGGACTGGCTAAAGAAACTGTGGTACATCTACACGATGGAATACTATGCAGCTGTCAGAAAATATGAAATTGTGAAATTTACCTGCAAATGGATGGAAATGGAAACTATCATGCTGAGTGAAATTAGTCAGAAGGAAAAAGACAGATACAGAATGACTGCATTCATTAATGGGATGCAAATATATACCAGTGTTAACTGAGTGTGGGAAATGGTAATATCAGACTGGAACTCACCATTGAATATACACAAAGAGACTTACATGATAAACCCTAAATGTCTGCAGGGCTAGCCGCAAATGTAAAAGAAGGGGGAGAGAGATGCAGAGACAGAGAGAGAGAGAGAGAGAGACAGAGAGAAAGAGAGGAAAAGGGGGTACCTGCTACTGAGGCAGCCTGGGGGGTTGGCGGGGAGGGTGTGGGTATACTGGTGGTGGTGATGGGACACTGGTGGAGGGATGGGTGCTGGAATACTGTATTACTAAGAACCAATCATGAACACCTTTGTAATTGTATGTTTCACTGTGG
Source organism: Cryptotis parvus (assembly GCA_021461705.1). Classification (NCBI taxonomy): domain Eukaryota; kingdom Metazoa; phylum Chordata; class Mammalia; order Eulipotyphla; family Soricidae; genus Cryptotis; species Cryptotis parvus. Next base: position 31,359 of record JAJIBD010005401.1, read on the forward strand.
TATAATAAAAAATTAAAAAAAATAAAGACACATCAGCTGTTGTTAATATAGATTAGAAATCACCAAGATCAAAGGCCACTTCTACATCAGGTTAGCTTTGATTTCTCAGTCAATATGCAATGATTTCCAAAAAATGTGCTCATGTCTTCATTTAAATAAAAGTAAATTTATATACAAAATTTCCCAAAACATTTCCAGGGTACTTCCTGGGCATATGAGCAAATTATGATATTCTACAATATAAAAATATATAATAATGGTAACTGTAAACTGTAGTATCTTGATTGTGGGTGAGAGCTAGCCTCGGTAGGACTGAACAACATCCCTAGAACAATATCACGTATTGCTAAACCATAAAAAGTCCAGTAAAGCAATGACTTCCCCTGAATGCATATCAGTTTAATAACATAGTTGAAAATTTTCAAGTCAAATGATTGTAAATCAGAAATCATCAATAGTTATAGCATCCAGATCTGATTTGATCATATATAAAACTCTGGTCTGTCACAGGTACTGTTTAGGAAATTACTTCAGCAGATCCATTTTAAGTCAGGAAAGTTTTTTTATTAAATCTCAGAAACTATTAAGTTTGCTTAGTTTCCTACAAAATGGGGTTGACATTCTTAGACATTTAGTTTCTCAAGTTTCTTGAGATGAATGAGATGAAACAGGAAAATAAGAAGAAAATGGAAAATGATATTAATCAGAATGAGAGACTCCTGGGCTGTAGACCTAGTAAGAGTGTAGGGTCATTGCCTTGCACATGGCTAATCTGGGTTTGATTCCCTGAAACACATAAGGTTCCTGAGCCCTGCCATCCATGGGTGCAGAGCCAGGGGTAAGCCCTAAGATTAGAAGGGGGTTGCCCAAAATCAAAAGCAGTAACATATTGAGAGAAACCCAAGAAACTCTAGGATAGTATGATTGGATGATATAATCCTGAGGAATGCCTCTAGTTCTGTCTAAAATAATGGTTAAAATGTTCCAAATTCCTTTGGTTATACATTAGATAGTATTTTTCTTTTTAGATAATCACTTGTATCACTTGTCGCTTGTCTTCCCGTTCGTCATTGATTTGCTCAAGAGGGCACCAGTAACATCTCCATATGTCTTGTCTCATGCTAGTAGAGCCCAAGGGCATCTTCTTACTCCAGGAACATAAAGAGCCTCAAACCATTCCAATTAGGTCATGGGAATGAGGTCCATAATTGTTACTGGTATTTGGCATATCAAATACGACACAGGTAGCTTGCCAGGCTCTGCTGTGAGGGTGGCATACTCTTGTATCACCTCTAATCTCCAGCATTTATTGATGAGCCAGGATGTGATCAGCTCCTCTGCTGTGGGGAGTTCTGATGAGAGGGGAGTCCGGATGTGGAAAATGGCCACCCTCATGGAGTGGTGGTTCGTCTGGCTTCTTGCGAGACTCAGCTGGGGTGGCGGGCCAGGGCTAGAACCCGCCATCTCTCCGAGGCGCCTCGTGAGCAGCTGCGCACAGGAGAGCCGTGTATTTTATATAATACATGGTAAATTTCCTGTTTCTTTTCCAGCTGATTCTTTTTTCTGACCTATAGTCATTGGTCATGTTTTGTAAAGTTTTAGATAATTTAGTTTAGTTTAACGCTACTGAGAAAACAACTGAACAGTATGTTAGCAAGTTCAACCCTTTTCTAAATCAATCTAATCTTAATATTCTGCTCTGTAAGAATTCTGGAGGTTCTAGGTATGTTTTAATATAACATTTTTATATTAAAATTTGTGAAATTTGTGTTTACATTTTTGGGCTCTCTCTGCAGATTCTTTCATAAAGGTAATACTTGAACCACACTTTGATTGGGGGCTAGGGACTGTACAGCAAGCAGGTGCTCACCCTGCACATGACTAAACTGGGCTTGATCTCTGATACCCCATATGGTCCCAGGAGTACCAGCAGGAATGATCTTTGAAACAGAATCAGGAGTGAGGCCTGAGTACAGCCTAGAATAACCCCAAAACAAAAGAAGAAACAACAGAAAAGAAGAACTGCCTGTGTTTTAGATTGTGTTGCATTCCAGTATAAAAGCAATAAATTTAGAGGCCATAGCCCATTGCACTACAACTCACCATACTTTCCATTTAAAAAAAACAACTAAACAGTTACTATTTAAAAAAAAATACTCTTATGGTCTGCACTTACTATGACACTAAAATTATTTCAAATGGATAACAAGCATTGATTATGCTCAAGATTTGGGCTTTGCTTTAGTTTTCTATTTTTATCTCAACTATCTTTAATTCATATAGTGAGTTACATTTTAAAAGTCATTATGCCAGGAAAAAGGAAAAACTGAAAAATATTAATAATTTAATATTTAAATTAACTCAGGGACATGGGGCAGAGCTGCTACTGGCTCTCCCTGTGCCCAGCCGCTCACGAGGAGCCCAGGAGGGATGGAGGGTTCTAGCCCTGGCTTGCCACCCCAGCAGAGCCTTGCAACAAGCAGACAACCCCCCACTCCATGAGGGCCTCCATTTTCCACATCCAGACTTCCCTCTCTTCAGAACTCCACCCAGCAGACCAGCCTATTACAGCCTGGCTCATGCGGCAGTTATGGGCCACGCAGTTCATCAATAAATTCTGGATTTAGAGATGTCTACAAGAGTATGCTACCCTCACGGTAGAGCCTGGCAAGCTACCTGTGTTGTATTTGATATGCCAAATACCAGTAACAATTTTAGAGCTCATTCCCATGACCTGATGGAATGGTTTGAGGCTCTTTATGTTCCTGAAGCAAGCAGGTGCCCTTGAGCTCTACTAGCATGAGACAGGACATATGGAGATGTTATTGGTGCCCGCTTGAGCCAATCGATGATGAACGGGAAGACAGTGATACAGTGATTAATAATTTAACAGAGAAATATAAGTCTGGAAAATCTCACCTGGTAGATGTAAGAGTTGTCAGATGTTATAAAAAATACAGGCAAGAAAAGATAAAATCTTTTTAAATACTGGTTTATTTTTTGTCATTTAATCACTTGTCACTTGTTGCTTGTCTTCCCGATATTCATCAATTTGCTCAAGCGGTGCTACTAACATCTTCATTCATTGGAAATGAGGTTCATTATTGTTACTGTTTTTGGCATATTAAATACACCACGCGTAGCTTGCCAGGCTCTGCTGTGGCTCTCGGTTCATCCCAGGAGGCCCAGTCTTTTCTATGTCAGACCATTAACCATCCAGGGCCCACAGGGCAGAGCGCTGGGTGTAGACAAGCCTGTCTCTGTCTGCCCCCTGCTGACACAGCCAAGCACCGCAGCCACACCTGCAACACTTTGAGGGACATATGCATATACACACTTAGAAATTGCACTGTTAAATAAGAAGACTTGAAACTCTTCGTTGATCCATGCTACAGAACACATATTGTGTTAATAGATATTAAATATTAATGTTGGTATGGAGCTGGAGAGATCGTGTAGCAAGGTGCTTGCCTCGATTATGACCAACCTAAGTTCCATCTTGGCATCCCATAGGTATCTTGGGATCTTGGCATTTTGGAGGTTCCCCTGAGCCCACCAAAAGTGATTCCTGAGTGCAGACCCAGGAGTAACCCCAGAAAACCACTAGGTGTGACAAAAAACCCTAAATACATAAACAAAATATTAACATCATTTTATGTCTCCAGTAGAGTTCTTGGGTGTCCAAGCTGTCAATGAGCAGTAATACTTTGAAAAGAATTTTTTATTCTGAGCAGTAATCTCAATATTGGACTTAAAATATTCAGTAAACCATATTGTAAGCAGATGTCATTTAGACTTCTTGTTCCATTTATAGAGCAGATAAAATTAATTTAACTTAAATATTAAGGGTTCTTGAAATATAAATTATATTTGCCTCCAACATAAAGCACCAGTTATATTAGCAATTAAAAGAGATCAGCCTGCCCTTGAGAGATAGATAATACAGGGGTTATGGCATTCAGCCTTGAATTCAACCAAGACTTGTTTGATCCTTAGCATTATGTATGGTGCCTAAGCACTACTAGCCCTATACCAGACCCAGTTTGGCCAGGTTTGGCTCCAAAGCAAAACAAAAAGAGTCAGGTTGTCCTTTTGAATTTTTTTCTCTCTAGTTGTAAAAGTCTTGATGATATTTTTCTAATACAAAACTATTCCTCATACACTAAGAATCTATTTGACATAGCCACCTGAATTATCTTAGCTAGATCTTATCTAGCTAGATCTTAGCTAGACCTAACTATCTTAGCTAGATCTTAAAAACATGCTACAATTTCTTCATAACCTCTTGCTGTTTCACTTTATACCTTTATGTTATGGAGATGTTATGTTACATGAACTTTTTCTAGTTTAAAATTTTTTCTCTGCTTCTTCCTCACCTCTCTCAGGCTTCATGAAATCAGTGTTTGGGCCTTAGTTCAGATCAGACTCCAGTTTGATCTACTACTCAGCGGCTGGGAGTGCAAGATCTCTAATGCCTGGAAGCTGTAGCGCTTAGAGCTGTGACCTAACCATGCCGGAGCTGTCTGCTAAGGCAGCTGCGGTTTCCAAGACGGGGGTTCGAGAAAGCCGTTACGAAGACGCAGAAGAAAAGAAGGGAAGAGGCCTCAGAAGAAGCCGCAAGAAGAGTTACTCCATCTATATCTACAAGGTGCTGAAGCAGGAGAGCCCCCGACAAGGGCATCTCGTCCAAGGCTATGAGTAGCTTGAATTCCCTTGCCTCCGACGTCTTCGAGCACATCGCCCCGGAGGCGTCAGCCTGGCGCACTACAACAAGCGCTGACCATCACATCTCGGGAGATCCAGACGGCCGTGCGCCTGCTGCTGCCCGGGAGCTGGCCAAGGACGCCGTGTCTGAGGACACCAAGGCCGTCACCAAGTACACCAGCTCAAAGTAAACGTACTAAGCCAGCATTTTTTGTCACTTAATACTGAAAAAAAAATGAGTGAATTTCTGGACCTGAACAAAAATAAACACTTATACTTAGTGGTTTTGAATCCTTTTGACCTTCTGCTGACTTGGTCAATGACTTCATTTACTTTAATAATGACCCAATAAAAGACTTTGGCCAAGATAAGAATTTGGAAGACGAGCTGGCATATTTACTACTTAAAACTCTGCTTATGCTTATAGCATTTTATTTATAGTTGACATTATTTGAGAAGAAAAGTCATGGGAACTAAAGAAACAAATTGTATTTGTTGGTTTTTAAGAAGCAACTGCATGAAATTTATTTAACGGGTGTCTTGTTTTAAAAAAGAGAGGCTCTCAAAATGTTCCTAGATCTGCAACAGCAGACTACCTGGGAACTAGTTAGGAATGCTGATTTCCAGGCCTCTCCCTAGACAACAAAACAGAAGCAGGGAGAGTGTAGTGCTGTAATCTGTGTTAACACTCAGATAATGGGCCACTCGTGAAACTGAAAACAATCTTGGCAGTAAGCATTCCTCTTAGTTGCAGTGGAAGTCTTCCTCCTTGCTGCTATTAAATAGTAGTAAGCCTCCAGTATTATTGTTCTTGGCTGTTGCTTTCTTTTTTTTCTCCTGAACTAATCCATTTAGCCAGTTATAGACATGTTTTAACTGATACCAGTAAGCCTGGCAAGAAGCCAGAGCAAACCACACATCATGCAGTTAGTCATTCTCAACATCCAGACTCCATAGTTCCTCAGAGCTCCATCCAAGAGAAAACCTGATCTTCCCCCTTTAAGTTTCATCAGTAAAGCTAGTTGAGAGCCTTCTACTGAGACTATACCACCTACACGGTAAAGCCTGGCAAGCTACCGTGTTTTATTTACTTTTATGCCAAAGACTAGTAATTATTATGGACCTCAGTTCCATAACCTGAAGAATGGTTTCAGGCTCTTCCTGTCCCTGGAGCAAGTAGATGACCTTGGGTTGCACTCTCTTGTGACAAGACTAATGGAGATGATACTAGTGCCCACTGATGAACAATGGGAAGACAGTGATACAGTGAAGCATTCCTCTTAGTTGCAGTGGAAGTCTTCATCCTCGCTGCTAGTAAATAGTAGTAATCCTCCAGTATTATTGTTCTTGACTGTTGCTCTCTTTTTTTTCTCCTGAACTAATCCATTTAGCCAGTAAGTTCTTACCCACATCTGAGTCCAGCCATGTACTAGATTACTCCATTCCATTGCTCATATCCATGGGTTTAGAATCAGTCCCTGAACTCCCCTCATCATGTGAACAAATCGGGCGAAGAACACTTTGGTGGCTTACCTCAAAACCATGAATAGGAAGGAGAGTGATGCCAGGAACATTATGACAGCAAGAGGGAGCAGAAATTGATTGAAGACATTTCATCACTGGAAAGGATTTTGAAAAGCCACACACTATTAGCTTTAAACTGTTTTTTCTTTCTTATTTTAATTCCTGTCTGCAATGTCTTTCCTGCTTCTCTCTGTCTGAATAATGTTCACATACTAACAAGTAATCTTAATTAAGAGTGAAAAACTAGTATAATAAGAAGAAAAGTACCAGGAGTGTTTCTTGAACACAGAACAAGGAATAAGCCCTAAACACCAAAAGCATGCCCCCTCTCCCCAGAAGATGAGAGAGAGAGAGAGAGTGAAAGAAAAATTCCAAGCACATTATACAATGATTTTAATTTATAAGTTTCATTTGAATCTTCTAGAATATTTATGTCTTTCACCTAATACATGTAACATTAAAGTTTGAATCATTCTAATTACAGGTTTAGAAAACTACTTAGTATGTTTATATTTTCATATATTTTTTTTTTTGTAAAATGCTGTGCTTTTCACAATAAAGAATATTGTTCTACTTATTGAAAGAAAATCTTGATGTTTAGAAGTCAGACTTGTAGTTTCAAATTGGCTGAATGTCTTTTATTGGTAAGGTTGTTTATGCCATTCTTATTTTGTACTACCTAAAAAGTCTTACACTGTTAGTAACACAGAAAGTTAATGGAAGAACTGGAATAAGAATATGAGTTTCCTGGCTCTCCGTTGAATGTTCTTTCTAATACTTGCTCACATCACTAGTTTATTCCTAGATTTGGTTTGGAGAAAAGGTGGAGTTTCATTCAGGTTCCTCTTATTTAGTGGCTGAACTTTCAAATGGAATGACATGACAAATAAATATAAAATCTAACTCAACGGGAGCTTTTTAAATTTTTTTTTGTTTCTATTACATCACCGTGAGACATAGAATTACAAAGCAATTACAAAGATGTTCATGATTGGATTCTGTCATACATTGTTTTAGCACCTGTCCCTCCACTAGTCCCCTATTCCCACCACCAATGTTCCCAAATCCCCCCCCTCCCCCAGCCTGCCTCTATAGCAGGCACTTTTCGCAATCTCTCTCTCTATCTATCTCTCTATCTCTCTCTCTCTCTATCTATCTATCTATCTATCTATCTATCTATCTATCTATCTATCTATCTATCTATCTATCTATCTATCTATCTATCTATCTATCTATCTATCTATCTATCTATCTATCTATCTATCTATCTATCTATCTATCTATCTATCTATCTATCAATCTTCTCTTTTACATTTTTGGCCTACCCTACAGACATTTAGGGTTCATCATGTAAATTCCTTGTGTACTTCAATGCTGAGTTCTAGTCTGGCATTACCGTTTCCCACAATTAGTAGAACACTTGTATATATTTATATACCATTAATGAATAAATGCAGTCATTCCAATTTTGCATTTTCCCTTCTTACTGTTTTCACTCAGCATGATAATCTAACAGAAGCTTTCTTAAGACCTAAAACAGTGTTATCAAACTATATAAATGATCTGTTTGCCTTGACGGAGAATATGAATTAGAATAGAAAGAGTATAGCATACCTAAAAAAATACTAGCATTAATGCAAAAAAAAGTGTTTATTATTTCTCTCCATTTTTTAAACTTCTTTGGTCATTGGTGGAGATTACAATGGTAAGAAAGGAGTTCCACTGCAATAGAGTTCAATAATACATAAAGAGAGAAGAAAAGTGTCTGTCATAGAGACATGCAGGGGATAAGGGGAGGAAACTGGGGACATTGGTGGTAGGAAATGTGCACTGGTGGATGGTTGGTGCTGGAACATTCACTGTATGACTGAAACCCAATCATGAACAGCTTTGCAATGGTCTATCTCACCATGATATAACACAATTAAAACAACACAGAGCCTATTGTCATCCCTTATTTCTCATCAGCTATATAAATTTTTTCTATCAACCCTGGAAAGAGGTGGATGCACCAAGTGTTTGTGGGTAATTCACATCTTCGTGATTTTTGCAGTTGAGATGATTTTTTAAGAATGCCAATACTGTGATTCACACTTTGATGAGGTTTTTACTAGAACAGAAAGCAGGCTTGTTTGATATAGAGTATAATAAAGATATCGTCTCACCTAAGAGAGTTAGCAACCACATTTTAGCTGGTGGATTAAGCAGAGCTTCCTAAGCAAGGTGCTTCTTTACAATGATATAAGTTAAGTTTATAGAAAGAATGACCTGGATACCTCATTCTCTCTTGAAATCACAGGGGCAAGTGTCCAACATCATTAAGCTAGAAAAATACAAAGTTATTTCTGACTTCTCCTTTTTCAAGCAATATTTCAACACACCAAAACAAACAATAAATCAGTTTAAATATATTGTTCATTGAATTGTTGACCATTAGAATCAATATGTAGATAAATTTTATTGAGCTGTAACTTATAATTAAATTCACACCCTTGAGAAGCTGGAGAGATGGTACTGTAGGTAGTCTTTGCTTTGCATCTAACTGACTGGGTTTGAGTCCCAGGTACACCGATAGTCCCTAGAACATTCCAGAAGTGATCCCTGAGCACAGAGGCAGGAATAGATTCTGTGCACAGTTTTGTATAGTTAAAAAAAACACCACCACCACCAACAAAGTCATTAAATGAATAAGCAAAATGTACTTACTTGAAGTGAATAATTAAATCAAGTATAGTAAATTTGCATATTTGTATAACAATGCAACATTCATGAAATAGTAGATACATACTACTAGATAAATTTAATTTCCACTTGATCTCCACTTTCAACCTCAGTTTCTGAACCCATACATCAGTTTATGACTGTACTGGAGACTCATTTAAATACTTATGCAATATATTCTTATTTACTAATTGAAATTACTTTAATATATGCTAACATAAATTTTCACACATATATACTCTATGAAAGATTTGTATCTGTGATTTGCACTTTTATTTCATTATACTACTTTTGAATAAAAGTTTTAACATGTCTGTAAAAGCTTAAAGTTCAAAAAGATTTCTTTTGGCGGTGTGAGTAGCAAGAGTCCAGTATCTCAGGGTGCCAGCACCTAAATTAAACTATTTTTCTCACACTGAAAATAAATGAATAAGTAAAATTTGAGGTTACCAGACTAATACGACAGTGCATACAGTGCATGCCTTGTCCAAGAAGAACCCAGGTTCAATTCCTGGCACCCCTATGGTACCCTACGCTCACCACGAGTGATCTGAATGTAGAGCCTAGAGTAAACCCTGAGCACTCTCAAGTATGACCCCCAAATGAAACAAAACAAAATAATACTTTTTTAAATTCTAGAAAAGATGAATACGTTTTTCTTTTATATTTAGTATGTTTGTGTGACTTATTTCATAAACCTTTTTGATGCCCAGGTCACAAAGATTGTCTCAGAATATTTGGACTTTTTGATTTTTGTGTTAATAACTGTGCCTAATTTTTTGTATGATATGATGCAGGCGTCAGGGAAGCCATTTTATCCATGTGGATAAAATTATGACTGTTTCAGTTATTGTCACTGAACAAGAAAAAAGTGGAATATTGAGTGAGAAAATGTCCTGCGCATAGCAACACAGCTTGTAAATTATGGAGACAGGCCTGGAATCAAGCTGATCTTCTCTGGTTCTCCATTTACTCTAGCAGCTGTGTAGATGGCAGGACCTAGGAAATAAAACTCATAATAAAAATTCATTGCAAATGGCATATAGATAGATGCCAATGTGGAACTCTGGTTCTTTGATCATTTTCTGATTTATATCCCGGAACTCACCTTTTTTACATTATCCTTACATTATCCTCAATCCTCTTACATATTCTACAAGAGGTTTAGAATCCAAAGCCCTGATGGAGGTCTGGCTCACCCTCGCCTGGGCCAACCAGCAAGCTGGGAGTTTAGCTAACACTCCATCTACAACTCTGTACCTCACACCTCCCCAACAGCACCACGTGGAGGTCGGCCTTTATGCTTATACTTGCCACAGAGTTGACAGAAACCTGGGATGTATGTTTTAGTGTAAAACATCCTTCTGCTTCGCAATTCTTACTTAACTAGACAGTTTTCACTTTCTCAGAATGATCTCATGTTAGACGCTTCTAGAAAATTAGTTAAGTTTTTTCTCCTTTGGCATTCTGCCTATTTTTAATTTTTTTGGCAAAATTAAGTCATCCAAAGAACAGAGCAATTGAATGTCCAAGCTAACAAAGATTGTAAATTCAGAATTTCTATGCCTGGAAGGGTTATCATTTTATAAAAACAACTGAGTTAATATTTAAAGGAATATGTAAACATTTACTTTTGGTTGGTGCCAGGTTTCAGTGCAATATTAATTTTTATGGACACACTAGTAAACTTATGCTACTTGCGGTGAAAAAATAAGGACTGTAATGGAAATACTGACATAGTCCTGAAAGATTCTATCTTCCCAACTCAACACTATAAACACTTAACTAGCTAAAAGGCCTGGAATGATTTGAGTGAACTGTGCAATATGTTTTCTAATAAAATATTTCAATAGGATGGGTTTTGTTTCTTAAAAACAGTTCAATAACTGATTTTAATGCAAATGTCACACTGAAATAATGTCTTTCCTTAAATCTTACACATAGCAACACATATATTAATTCTAACAAGAACAACTCTAGATGCTTGAAAATCACACAAACATCTACAAGGATTAGGGAGTCACAGCTCCTGGACACAAAACTAAGGTCATTTAATTACTTTTTTTCTGACATCCTAAGAGGTTCTTTTGAAGTAAAATACTCAAGTGGTCTGTGAGTTGTTGGTGCTACGAAGAGGCACTAGAATCTCTTTCAGAGGTACCCCCCAAAAGGCCGGGATTGTTCTCTGAGTGTTTGGTAGATACACCAACACAGAAAAGATAAAATTGCATTGGAAAGCTCTGTAGAACTAAGACAAGCTGTTTTGGTTTAGTTCAGCATCTAACTTTCAAAGAAAAAAATACATAGACTTGATTAGAATAATTTTTCATTTTATTAAGCCTAGAATTAACTAAAGATGCTAGAAGTATTTTCCTAAAGGATAAATTGCAGTATTGTAAATCACAGTAATTCAAATAAACTTTAAAAATTAAAGAAATTTTCATACATATGTTCATATTAAGTAAATACACACATATATGTGTACACAGACACATACACAAATAAATACTACTGGGTTATAAGAAAAGAAAAATTTATACAATGTGCCACTGTGTAAAATCAGTCAGGAAAAAAGCAACAAATTCATAATAATTTCTTTATATTAGGATTATATATTAGGATATAAAAAATTAGTAAGGGAATAAATGATGGCCAAAATGACAGCTCCGAGAACTGGCCACCAAAACTTAGTTTGTAGAGACCAGGGGCAGTGGTGACGGAGGGATCATGGAACACTGGTGGAAGGAAGTTAACATTCTGGAGTGAGCATCCCGTTAGATGATAAATGCATGAAGCTTCTCCATTAACTGTACTGCAAAAACACAGTGCCTCAGAATTGAAGGAAAAAATATATTAAGGGGAGAAATTTTTCTTAATAATCTTGATCCATTCATAAAATAAGCCTAAATTCAAATGTTAATTAATGTTTTACACATGTATTCTTTTTTTTTTACACATGTATTCTTAAGTTGTCCTTTCCCTATTCTGTGTTCTGTTATGATAGTTATTTTATTATAATGTGCTTTTATGTTCTTGTATCACTTGTATCACGTGTCTTCCCATTGTTCATCGATTTGCTCAAGCGGGTTCCTGTATATCTCCATTCATTGGGAATGAGGTCCATAATTGTTACTGTTGTTGGCATATCCAACACACAACGGGTAGCTTTCCAGGCTCTGCCATGGCTCTGGGTTCATCCCAGGGGGCCCATCAACCATCCAGGGCCCACAGGGCAGAGCCCTGGGTGTAGATAAGCCTGTCTCCTGTCTGCCACCTGCCAATGCAGCTGGGCACCACAGCCACACCTGCAACACCTCAAGGGGCAGTCTTAAGATTAAAATTAAAAATCTGTTATCTAGGTATGTCTTTACAGCCAAACCATATAAGTCAGCTAACATTTGAGAATACTCACTGGAACTCTTCAGTTTTACATGGATGTGGTATATTATAGCTAGGCATAAATATTAATACAAACACACTAAACTTTGATACTTTAAATTATAATAAAAAGTGCAGTGTAAAAAAACAAGAGGAAATAAAAAATTTAATATTTTCAGCCCAGGTATGCCTGATTCAGAGACTCACATACACAGGGCAAAGCTGCTACCGGCTCCCTCTGTGCCCAGCTGATCACGAGGTGCCCAGGAGTGAGGTGGGTTCTAGCCCTTGCCCTCCATCCCAACAGAGTCTTGCAAGAAGCCAGAGGAACCCTCATGAGGACCACCATTTTACAGTTCATCAATAAATGCATGAGATAAGAGGTGACCACAAGAGTATCCCACACACACAGCAGAGCCTGGCAAACTACCCGTGTCGTATTTGATATGCCAAATACCAGTAACAATTATAGACCTCATTCCTATGACCTGAAGGAATGGTCTGAGGCTCTTCATATTCCTGGACTGAGCAGATGCCCTTGGGCTACACTAGCATGTGACAGGATGTATGATGTTACTGGTGCCCGCCTCCAGTAAATTGATGAACAATGGGTAGACAAGTGATACAAGTGATCTTCTTAAAAATTGTATAAGCACTGGAGCAATAATACCATGAATATCTGCACATAGCCAACCAGAGTTAGATCCCCAGCACAGCATATGGTCTCCTGAATCCCACAGGGACTGTTCCCTGATTGTAGAACCAGAACAAACCCTGAACACTATGATTTGCGCCCCCCATCACACGCACATATTACACACATACACCCAGAGAAAGTATGGCAGAAGAGATAGCTTAAAGATTTTGAGAGGGGCCGGAGCAATAGTCCAGCAAGTAGGGCATGTGCCTTGCACCCGGCTGGCTTGTGCGGGCCCGGGTTAAATCCCAGGTATCCCATATGGTCCACCGAGCACCGGCAGGAGTAATTCCTGAGTGCAGAGCCAGGAGTAACCCCTGAGCATCGCCGGGTGTGACTCAGAAAGCAAAAAAAATAAAAGAGTTTGAGAGCATGTTTAACATAAAGGTTCAATTCCTGACAATGCAGGGTCCCCTGAGTGCCAGAGTGTATAGCTCCAAATGGAATAATAAATAAAATGAATAAATAAATATCTAATAATAAATTGAATCCAGAGACTCACAGACATGGGGCAGAGCTGCTACTGGCTCTCCCTGTGCCCAGCCGCTCACGAGGTGCCCGATAGGGATGGCCGGTTCTAGCCCTGGCCCGCCACCCCAGCAGAGCCTACGCAACAAGGCAGACGACCCCCCCACTCCATGAGGGCCTCCATTTTCCACATCTGGACTTCCCCCTCGTCAGAACTCCACCCAGCAGACCAGCCAATCACAGCCCAGTCAATCACAGAATGAAATCCAGCATTCATCAATAAATGCTGGATTTAGAGATGACTACAGGAGTATGCTACCCGCACGGCAGAGCCTGGCAAGCTACCCATGTTGTATTTGATATGCCAAATACCAGTAACGATTATAGACCTCATTCCCATGACCTGATGGAATGGTTTGAGGCTTTTATGTTTCTGGAGCAAGCAGGTGCCCTTGGGCTCTACTAGCATGAGACAGGACATATGGAGATGTTATTGGTGCCTGCTTGAGCAAATCGATGATGAACGGAAGACAGTGATACAGTGAATGAATTGAATCATATTTTACTTTCATGAAGATAGGTGGAAAGAAAGAAGTCTTGATTCTATTCACTCAGACTTATTGATGCCCTAGTAGGAGCCTAGATTGGATACATTAGGAAATACTGAAATATAACCACAATGTCTGCCCTACCCATGTCTATTATATTCATGTGGCCTCTTCCATATTAATCTGAGTATTTTTTTCAATTTTGGCCTCATATTAATAGGTACAAATTTACATGCATTTTAGAGTAATGCCCTAGCATCAGGACTGAAGGTATTATATTCACCCTAACAAAACTCTTTGCATTTTGTATTTGTTCCTTTTCCTTCGGATACATGTAAAAACTATTATGAAGTAGACAGTCTCTAAAATTGCATTGCATAATTGTTGCTTGTTTCTTTTGCCAGCCTGACAGATTGTTTCCTTAGTAGTCTGGAAGTGTCTACCACTTCTGAGGAAGTTTGAGCAAGTAAGGATTTTTAACAGCTAAGCATGTCAGAGATATAGTTTAAATGCAGCCCCTACTAAATGTTTCTCTAGTATAAGTAGCCACTGAAGTTCAAAACCCTGACTGACTTGAAATAGAAACTTGCCTCTATCAATTACTGGTTATGTGTAGATAACTAAGAGATTTGACTTTTTTATATAAACACACTTCTCAGTGGAGCTTCTCAGCTAAAAACTAGATAGTCCTGACCTGCACAATATTATGATTATAAGGGTTAAAAAGTGATGTGCATGTTTCTTAACCAAGACTTTGACTATACACAGGTGTTCTGATATCTTCTAAAGTAGGCACTTCCTGCCAGTGGCCCTAAAGCTTAAAGCTGGTCAGGGAATATTTTTGGGGGTTTTAACAAAAACCCTCTTGTACAGCTTTTGAATAATGGAGGTCCGGCAAATAGGTTTATTAGTTAGGGTATGGGAGATTCCCTATGACAGATTTCCATGGTACTGAGGCTGAGCATGCAGTACTCTCTCAGGATCCTGACAAGGGTTGTAACAGAACTGCTGGCCTTTGAGATATGCATAGGAGAAAAATGAAATTGAGAGGGAGAGATTGAAGCAAATGATGGAACAGGATGGAAAAACAACCAAGCTGTCAGACAGGAATCCATTTTCTGTCTAAATAAAAAACCTGCCGTCTGCAGATTGGATCTGCCTTCTGTACAGGTGAAATGAGGTTCTGTTCAGTAGACATGGAAAAGAAAAAAAGCTTTTGCAAAAGACCTGTGTAAAGTCAACCAAGGAACTGCAAGTGCTGAGAACCATAAAATCTGACAGCTATCAAAAATAATGCTCACTTAATAGCACTGAGGGAATGATTTCATGGAGTTCATGATGAAAGATTATTTCATGGTCTTTACAAGCTTTCTCTACTACATGTAAGGTTATGTGTGCATTAGGAAACTTGTAATGTTCACCTTATTATTACTGCCAGCAGACCCAAAGATAATTGCAGTAGATACACAAGTCTGGCATTTATTATCTAAGATTTATATTAAGTACAGTTCCAATTATGTAGTGCGAATTATCCTCTGTCTATTTCACAATAAGTTTTCATGTCTTATGGATCAAATTCTCAGTTTTTCCATGTGATAAATATATCTTTATTAAAATACCCAGTGATTTTTCAATTTTTTAATATCACACATGTAGTGTATAAGACCGGAAAGCAAACTAAGCACATTTACGTTTCTTTCTACAATTTATATACATATTTATCTGAATACACCTCTAATTTGTTCACAGAACTTCCAGTATTGCAGTTGAATCCATATTTCTCAACTCAAGCTAAGCTGTTTTCTTCATTTCTATTTATGATGATGAACAAAATTCATTATACTTTCTTAGAACAAAAAATATTCCCTCTTCAGCCAACTTGACAATTAAAGTAAATAGCCTATTTTCCTGTATTCATATTCAAAATCTATAATCTTTTGAATATCAAACATTTTCCTTATATTACATATTGATAGATGATTCAAAGTAAAATGGAGAAAGAAAACTAAGAGTGAATAAAAACTAAGAGTGAATAAACGATGTTCCTAAAACCAGAGGTATTCTTATTCCAAATTCTTTATCATGCTAGTTCTTTATATGAAGATAGAGTGTAAATTCTGTGAAAACTGGGATCTTTGTTGCAAGTGTTGCCAAAAGAGACATTATTGTATTATGCAAGAAGAGAATATACATAAGTTTACAAAACTGAGTAAAGATTAGATATGAGTTTTATTAAAATGTGATTGCAACAATAGCATACTCATATGTCTGTTTAAAATAAAAAAAAAAAGAATCTGAGGAATCATCCTGGGACGAGTCAGACCATGTGTTGTTTTGTTTCCTTGCTCCAATGTCATTTAATATTTTAGGCAACAGACTAGTAAAAGATTGTGTAAATAAACTAGAGTTGTGGAAAATCACATAAAAATGTTTAAATGCGTATGCCAAGCCATATGTACAGAATTATAGATGTACTTTGTTTTTTTTATTTTCAGGACTGTAAGTACTATCATTTAAAAAATAGAGTGATAGGGAAAGAAGCTAGAAAATTCTAAAGCGTTTGTTCTCCACGGGTTTTTTTTGTATGTTCACTGACTTTCCACAGTGACAGTAAGATATTAATTATTATTTATTATATAACTGGAGACAATAAGACTGATAAATATTATGCTTTTTGCCCTGTGAGTTCATTTAGTTCTAAATGGTGTAGAAATACAGGATCAGATCAGTATTGATTCAAATCTTACATTGCTTGGCAAACTATTTTCATTGGAAATAAATGTAGCTGCTATTGCCTAAGTAATTAATAAAGTGTACTACCTTAGTTAAACTGGGATGCATGAAAAGAAGGAAAAGCCAGTAAAATTTAATTACTCCACAAAGTCGTATTTTCATTCCTAAACTGAAATCAACCCTGCAGTTTTACTTAACAGTCAAGGTTTCAGGTAATGGGCCAGTAGTGAATCTGGGCTCTGTTTCTGGAGGGTGGCCACAGGGAGTATTGCTAAAAGTCTTCTAGGATTTGAAGCCAACTTAAACAAATTTTAGGGGTTTAGAAGACGATACCACGAACTTGACAGCAGAGATGAAAAACCGAAAATGCTAAAGAAAGAATTTTAAGGACAAATTAAAGTTTGAAAAACTAAACCTCACAGTTTCTAGGATGAATGTTGCTTTTTCAAAAAATAGCACTACAGAATTAATGCTATTTTTTAGAATGTAATTACATAAATTCTAAAGGATCAAAAAGATCAGTCATGTTTGTTGTTATTGCTTCATTTGGGGACCACACCAGAATTTCCCAGGGCTTACTCCTATCTGTGGTCAAAGATCACTCCTGGTGGTCCTCAGGGGGATCCCATAGGGTGCAAAGTTTTGAACCCGGGCTGCCTGCTTACAAGGCAAAGACATCTTTTGGGCTATCTTCCCAGAACTACAGATCTTTTATTATATAAAAAGAATTCTAATTTATGAATGCTAATTATAATTATTGGATAATCATTTGTGCTAAAATTATAAGCAGGAATATTCTCATTGAATCAGGAAGTTGAATAGAAAATTATCATTTATTTGTTCAAAGAAATTCAACAATATATTTTTTTTTACAATTAAAAAGTTCATATTTGGGTTTTGGTCGTAGAGTGTTCTAGCAACCGTCCCTCCACCAGTGCCCATCTCCCACCACCAACGTCCCGGTTCCTCTCCTCCCTTCCCCAGCCCCCTCCATGGCAGGTTCTTTATTTCTTTCCCTTTCTCTCTCTTTCTCTTTTCCTTCCCTTCCAGACTATGGATTACAGAACATACATTAAGAGGTTGGCATGTGTATCCTTTTGCCTCTATTTAATGCTCAGTTCTAGGTTGGCATTAGTACCCTCAACAATTATTAGCACACTGTTCCATTTTCTGTCTTACCTAATCTCTGACTCCCACACGTTTGTGATAATTTCCACTTTTGACAAGACCTCCTGATATATGTTTCACTTGACCTTGGATATTGGTATCATAATATGTATATATATATTTATGCCATGCAAATAAATGCAGTCATTCTGTATCTGTCTCTCTCCTTCTGGCTAATTTCACTCAAAATAATCTCCATGTCCATCCATTTATAGGCAAATTTTATGACTTCATTTTTCCTAACAGCTGCATAGTATTCCATTGTGTAGATGTACCAAAGCTTCTTTATCCAGTCATCGATTTTCGGGCACTCTGGTTGCTTCCAGATTCTGGCTATTGAGAATAATGCTGCTATGAACATAAAAGTAGGGATGGTGTTTCCGCTGCGTATTTTTGGTTTCCCAGAGTGGATTCCCAGGAGTGGTATGGCTGGGTCAAATGGGAGTTCAATTTCTAGTCTTTGGAGGAAAGTCCATATTGTTTTCCAGAAAGGCTGTACCAGCAGGCAATCCCACCAACAATGGATGAGTGTCCCCTTTTCCCCACATCCACGCCAGCACTTGTTGTTCTTGCTCTTTTGAATATGTGCCAGTCTCTGTGGTGTAAATTGGTATCTCGTAGTTGTTTTGATTTGCATCTCTCTGTTGATTAGTGATGATGAGCATTTTTTCATATTTTTTTTGGCCATTTGAATTTCTTCCTTGCTGAAGTTTCTGTTCATTTCTTCTCCCCATTTTTTGATGGGGTTGTTTGTTTTCTTCTTGTAAAGTTCTACCAGTGCCTGATATATCCTGGATATTAACCCCTTATCAGATGGGTATTCGGTGAATATTCTTTCCCATTCTGTGGACTGCTTTTGTATCTTAGTCACTGTTTCTTTTGAGGTGCAGAAGCTTTTTAGTTTCATGTAGTCCCATATGTTTATCTTTTCTTCTAATTGCTTTGTTAGTGATGTTTCACCTTTGAAGATGCCTTTAGCTTCAATGTCGTGGAGGGTTTTTCCTATATTTTCTTCAATGTACTTTTATGGATTCAAGTCTGATATTGAGATCTTTAATCCATTTTGATCTGATTTTTGTGCATGGTGTTAGACACAGGTCCAAAATCATTTTTTTACATGTCGCTGCCCAATTTTCCCAACACCTCTTGTTGAAGAGGCTTTCCCTTACTCCATTTTAGACTCATTGCACATTTATCAAAGATTAAATGATCATGTGTTTGAGGTTGGGTGTCAGGATCCTCAATTCTATTCCATAGGTCCACAGGTCTGTTTTTATTCCAATACCATGCTGTTTTAATTACTACTGCCTTGTAGTACAGTTTGAAGTTGGGAAAGGTGATGCCTCCCATCTTCTTTTTCCCGAGGATTGCTTTAGCTATCCTTGGGGGGTTTATTGTTCCATACAAATTTCAGGAGCGTTTGGTCAATTTCTTTGAAGAATGTCATCGGTATCCTCATAGGGACTGCACTGAATCTGTACAGAGCTCTAGGGAGTATTACCATTTTGACAATGTTGATTCTCCCCATCCATGAACAGGGAATGTGTTTCCATTTCCTTGTGTCCTCTTTTATCCCTTGGAGCAGTGTCTTGTAGTTTTCTTTGTACAGGTCCTTTACATACTTGGGTAAGTTGATTCCTAGGTATTTGATTTTCTGTGGCACAATTGTGAATGGAATTGTTTCCTTAATATCCCTTTCTTCTCTTTCGTTATATGTATATAGGAAAGCCACTGACTTTTGGGTGTTGATTTTGTACCCTGCCACTCTACTATATGCGTCTATTGTTTCTAGGAGTTTTTTGTAGAGAGTTTAGGGTTCTCTATGTATAATATCATGTCATCTGCAAATAATGATAGCTTGACTTCTTCCTTGCCTATCTGGATGCCCTTGATGTCCTTTTCTTCTCTGATTGCTATGGCAAGTACTTCCAGTACTATATTGAATAGAAGAGGTGAGAGTGGGCAACCTTGTCTTGTCCCTGATCTCAGGGGGGAAGGCTTTCAACTTTTCCCCATTTAGAATGATGCTTGCTCTGGGCTTTTGGTAGATGGCTGTAACTATCTTGAGGAAAGTCCCTTCAATTCCCATTTTCTGGAGGGTTTTAATCATGAAAGGGTGCTCCATCTTGTCAAATGCTTTTTCTGCGTCTATTGAAAGGATCATATGGTTTTTATTTTTTCTTTTATTGATATGATGTATTATGTTGATTGACTTGCAAATGTTGAACCATCCTTGCATTCCCGGGATGAATCCTACTTGGTCATGATGTATGATCTTTATGATGATTCTTTGGATTCTGTTTGCTAGTATTTTGTTGAAGATCTTAGCATCCGTGTTCATCAGGGATATTGGTCTGTAGTTTTCTTTCTTTGTGTTGTCTCTCCCTGCTTTGGGTATCAGGGTGATATGTGCCTCGTAGAAGCTGTTTGGGAGTGTTTCTGTTTCTTCTATTTCCTGGAAGAGCTTGAAAAGGACTGGCAGTAGGTCCTCCTTAAAGGTTTGGTAGAGTTCACTAGGGAATCCGTCTGGACCTGGGCTTTTTGTGTTTGAGCAGACTTTTAATTACTGTTTCTATTTCCTTGATGGTGATAGGCTTATTCAGGTATTGGAGGTCTTCTTGTTTCAGCCGTGGGAGTTTATAGGACTTCAGGAATTGATTCATTTCTTCTAGATTCTCATGTTTCACGGCATACAGGCTCTCAAAGTAATCTCTGATGATCTTTTGGATTTCTGTGGTTTCTGTTGTGATGTCACCCTTTTTATTTCTGATTCTGTTTATTTGGGTTTTCTCTTTCCCTGTCCTTACAAGTCTTGCCAATGGTTTGTCAATCTTGTTTATTTTTTCAAAAAACCAGCTCTTGGTTTCATTAATCTTTTGGATTGTTTTTTTTGGTTTCCAATTCATTCATTTCCTCTCTAAGTTTTATTATTTCCTTTTTTCTGCCTGGGTTGGGCTCCTTTTGCTGGTCTTTTTTCTAATGTCTTCAGCTGTGTAGTCAGGTTATTTATGTGGGCCCTTTCTTGTTTCCTGATGAATGCTTGCAGAGCTATAAACTTCCCTCTTAACACGGCTTTTGCCGTGTCCCACAAGTTCTTATAATTGGTGTCTTCATTTTCATTTGTTTCCAGAAATCTTTGGATTTCCTGTTTGATTTCTTCTATGACCCATTTGTTGTTCAGGAGTGAGCTGTTCAGTTTCCAGGTGTTTGGTTTGACTCCCTGTTTCTGTGTACGGTTAACTTCCATTTTCAGTGCATCATGGTCTGAAAAGATAGATGACACAATTTTTATCTTTTTAATTTTATTGAGGTATGCTTTGTGGCTCAGCATGCGGTCTATCTTGGAGTACGTTCCATGTGCACTAGAGAAGAATGTGTATTCAGCTTTTTTGGCATGAAGAGCCCTGTATATATCCACTAGCTCTCTTTCTTCCATTTCTTCCTTCAGGGCCAATATTTCCTTGGTGAGTTTCAGTCTTGTTGATCTATCCATCGTTGATAGAGTAGTGTTGAAGTCTCCAACTATTATTGTGCTACTGTTAATGTCTTCTTTGAGGTCTCTTAGCAGTTGTTTTATGTATTTTGCTGACCCCTCATTGGGTGCATATATGTTTAGTAGTGTAATTTCTTCCTGGTGTACATACCCTTAAGTAATAAGAAGTGGCCTTCATTGTCCCTTCTAATCTTTTTCAGCCTGAAATCTATATTATCTGATACTAATATGGCCACACCAGCCTTTTTGGAGGAGTTGTTTGCATGGAGAATGGTCTTCCAACCTTTGACTCTGAGTCTCTGTTTGTTCTGATTATTCAGATGCGTTTCTTGTAGACAGCAGAATGTTGGGTTCAATTTTTTAATCCATTTTGTCACTCTGTGTCTCTTAATTGGTGCATTTAGACCATTGACATTGAGAGAGATTATTGTCATTGGATTTTGTGCCATCTTTCTTTTTTGTGTTTGTTGTGCTTATGGGTTTGGTCGCATTACAGTAGACCCTTCAGTCCTTCTTTTAAAGTTGGTTTTGAGTCCATGAAGTTCCTGAGTTGTTGCTTATCCATGAAGTTGTGTATCTTTCCTTCATATCTGAATGTGAGCCTGGCCCTATAAAGAATTCTTGGTGAAGCCTGCAGTTCATTGAGCCTTTTCACAATACCCCCACCATTGTTTTCGGCTCGGAGTGTTTCATCAGAGAAGTCTGCTTTAAATATTAGAGATGTTCCTTTGTATGTGATTTCCTTCTTTGATATGCTGCTTTCAGTATTCTATCCCTATCTATAGCCTTTTGTCATTTTTATTAAGATGTGTCTTGGAGTATTCTTGTTGGGGTTTCTTTTAGCTGGTATCCTACGGGCCTCTTGGATCTTGAGGAAAGCATTCTTTAGTTCCGGGAACTTTTCAGCAATTATGGCTTTGACAGTTTCTTCTTCATCAGGCTTTTCTTCTTGCCCTTCTGGGACCCCAATGATCCGTATGTTGTTTCTTCTGGCTTCATCCCGATTATCTCTTGTTGTCTGTTCGGTAATTGTGAGCCTTTTTTCTATCTTCTGGTGTTGTGTAGAGAATCTTTGGAACTTGTCTTCGAGATCACTAATTCTTTCTTCAGTAGCTATTATTCTGCTATGATGGCCTTCCACTGTGTTTTTTATTTCGTTTACCTCATTTTTAATATCTGTCATTTCCTTTTTGCGTTTTCCTCACTTCTTCTCTCATGTCCTCTTGTATTTTATTAATTTTGCATTCCATTGCTTCTTTGAATTCCTTTTGAATCCTTAACAGTTCTTTCCCGAAATTCTTTTTCAGAGAGGTTATACAACTCATTGGTATTGCTAGACTCATCTGGACCAGTGACTTCACTCACAGAGCTTGAT